>WBMZ01012900.1:0-222073 GCA_013400975.1 Atrichornis clamosus | reverse complement strand
CTGTGAGTAGTAGGGTGAATCTTGCCAACAAAGTTTGTGGTGCTCTTGCTTAATATTAAATCTGGTTTTTACTGATGCCCTTGCTGCTGATTTTTTAAGCAACCACAAACACGCATTTGTAACACACCCCAGGCTGGTAAAACAAATTGGTGCAATTTGAATAGGAACAAAAATAAAAATCCTATCATCTAAATTATTTTTTCTATGTATAAAAGCTCTTAGTGGTCATAACAATAAAGAAAGTAGCAGAGACAATCTTGGTGATGTTTGTACTGTGCAACGTGGAGATGTTACATCATCTTTTTTGATGATATGGAGGCAGTGTGGCCACATATACTGAAAGTTGATTTATGGAGAACAACACATTAATCACTGATGGGACTAATAAAACTAGTTTGAAAATATTCAAGCCAAACTTACTTCTTCCTTATTTCCCATTAATTCTGTTTTTGACTTTTAAGGACTGCAGCTGGAGACTGACAGTCTGTCTTGGATACAGCAGAGACAGGAGAAAGCGATACCAGTACTTTCAGTCCACTTTGTGCTCTCAAGGCAGTTAGTAGTCCCAAAATAGTCATGTCAGAAGAAATACCAGCTTCCCAGGCCCTGCCATTCACAGGGTATTAACATAAACCTCAGCTTAAGGTGCTTTAGGACAAAGTGATGGTGAACAGCAGCAGCTGAGGAATCAGCACAAGAATATTACTCCTGCTTCAATTGCTGCTGGAACTATAACCTTTAACAAAGTTGTGGGCAGAAAGCAAAGATAGCAACATCTTATTTTATGTCTGCTAAATTTAAAAAACACCACCTCTCAGAGCTCAGTTTCCTCACTTCCTCAGAATTTTTCAGCAGACAGCAAGTTTCCTGACTTTGCTGACATTTCCCACAAAATTCCACCACATTTGGATGTGCATAAATCAGATTGTTCCTGAATTGTCTTTGACCAAGAATGTGCAGAGATCTTCATGGTGCTTTCACACTTATATTAGAACAGCAGGACTGTGCATGGCAGGAAAAAAAGAGGTAATGAAGATGTCCTTCCCCATGCTCTCCCATTGAGAGATTTCAGGAGGGAAGGAAGGTAAGAGATTTTGAATAGACCTAGCAGAAATAATCATATTTCAATCAGTGAAGACAAAACCAAATAACTTAGTGATGAAATGTTCTAGTTATGATGACAGAACTGAATTTTATGAGGAAGCAACAATTATTTAGGTATTGAGATGTAAGGATTGAGAGGGATGAAAACTAAGGAGGAAAGAGGAAAACAATGAGAAGTTATGCCCACATCTGATACAGGGAAACAGAGAAAGACCTATTATTCAGAAACACACATAGATTAATGCAGATATTTATATATAAAATGGTAAGCAAGAATGGTTCCAAAATAGCAGGTGAATAATGCTTAAGAAGCAAGAAGTTCTTTCCTAGTAATACTGCTTGGGTTTCTATTTAAGGGCAGAATTCTGTTACAATAGCTGAAAACTTCAGAAAAATATGACCTAGTCAAGGGACACCGACATGAGAATGCTTGGTAAGAGGAAACAACTACTCATCCCAAGGAGAAAAGATAACAGAATCAGCTCAATTTAGCTTTGTTTGCTACCTTCTTTAAGCATATTAACATCTCTTGATGAACTAGGGTGAAATCTCCTGTAGACCTAAATGTGTGTATATGTGTCCTTAATTGTTGTAAGAACATGCATCAGTCTAACCAAAATATATGCAAAAGGTTCTTGAGTTTTCGAGGTAAAAGGCAGTTACCTTACTTAAGAAGAAAATATTAGAACCAGGGTAGCAGTTGGCAAGACTACTAGTTTAGAGTGATATTTTCTTGAGCCAAGGCCAGATTATAGACTGTTTTAGCATTGCCAGTAGATTGCCAACACTGAGGGAGGTGTTGACAATCACAGCTGATTGGAGTCTCAGTTACTTTTCACCATTTTTTCACTAAGGAAGCCATGTAATCACAGGCAGTTTTTCTATTGCTTTCACGGCATATGTTTGCAAAATGCCTCAATATAGTCAAAGCACAGGTACAAATCTGAAATGAGGCACTGGCTTGGTGACTGAAAAAATCCAGTGACAGTTGGGCAAGAAAGTCAGGTTGACTTCCTAGGTATGTCCATCAAAAAAAATGCACTGCTCTGCAAAACTACCTCCAACATGAGCTACTGTGGTGTAGTTACCACAAATAACAGCTACCACAGAGCAGAGAGTTCTGCCAATCTGGCTGTTCTTGAAGACAGAGTTTATTTGTCTGTGCAATTTTTTACCAGACAAAAGGCAGAACATTAAATCCTACAGAAAACATCTTTTTGCCTGATTTCCTCAACTATAAAAGACTGAAAATCTTGCTACCTCAAAGGATCTTTAGAAAGAACTAAGAAAGATTTGGAGTGTCCAAAATCAGTCATGGTACATGCTTGAGAAAGAGAGATAAACCACAGTATTAATGGGGCCTATTCTTGATTTGGTGACAGAACTGTAACTCCAGGAGGAAAGCAGGAGTTTTATATCAAAATGTGCCTATAGCCTGAGGCTTTATGATGCCAGTGTGACTACATCTAAGAAGGCTTTCTCAGGCAGCCACAGGAAAAGGATCCTGACAGCATTTGGTTTCCTGGATCTTTCCTACTGCAAGGACTCCAGAGTTTCTTCCGGAAGACCTTCAGGCCAACCAACTCCTGCCGAAAGAGAAATTGCTTAGGTCCTCAAATCCAGTTGCTTTCTGCTGGAATTCACCATGCCAAATAACCCTGAACATCAAGTGATCATTGGACACTCATTTCAGATCCTCATTCTTTGGATAATTAAAACCTCCTTCTAATTCTTTTAATCCTTTGACTGAATTTCATTCTTCATAAGTGTCAGCAGTAACTCCTGATTAGAGCTTAGATGAGCCAAGAATTCAAGGAGCATGATGCTTTCCAACACAATTACCTGGAAAAAAAATCTTGATGAGAGCAGAGCTGAAGTATTTCCTTTGCTTTAAGGATATACTAATTAGTTGGGGATAATCTATGCCATAGGTGTTTACAAAAAAATGTTTTATATTATGCACTTAACTCCTGAGTCCATTCTCTGCTACTTTTAAGACCTGTCTTCCCTAATTCACTCGGTCTTCTCCTCTACAGCCTGTTAATTTTATAAGCACAATTTTATTAATATACTCCTGTCAATAAACTGGAAGGTTGACTTGTCTTTGAACAATGATTACTTGACATTAATAACAATATGTACTCTTTTTTTTTTTTTTTCTTTTTTCAGATGACACCATACTTTACTATCATGGACCAGAAAATTCTAAGGATTATACTTTGCACAGCTTTTATTAATGAGCTCTCACTTTTTGGAGGATTTAGGAGTTAAATCCAAGAGACATTAGCTTGAGATAAAATCCAAGGGGGGTGGGTGACATACGAGAAGTGTGATCAGAGTTTTGAGTTATGGGGAACTGCAACACAGAGAAGATCATTCTCATTGTTATAGAGAACGATTAGATAGCAAAGGGAACTGAAAGATTTTGAGTTACAAAGAAACGTAATCTTTACATTTTCAACCTCTGCAGGACTTTATCCGTAGTAAATCAAACAAAAAAATCACTAATGATGAAGAAGAAATAATTAGTTTTTAATAGCATATTCAGCAGTTAAATAGCATGTAATGGTAATACCTCGTGTGCAAAAGTCTGTATCAGCACACAGATTCTGCTCATACAAGATGTTTTATGAATAGAACTTAAAAAAAGATCATTGCTAAATCATAGAGCTCTGAAGAAAGCAGAATATCACATTTGTTTTTCTCATTATTGCTTATATTTTTGAAATAAAAATGTTCATGCATATACAGAGAGATATGGAACTGGATTATTTAATTTCTCTAAAAGTATCATCTTTGAATTTATTCTCTAAAGAGAAAAAAAGTTATTGTTTTCTGTTTTCTTTGTATTCTATAGTAAACTGATCACTCCTTAATTTATCTTATACATAGAGTAAGCTTCTGAAAGTACATGGAATATATTCTTCTATGTTTATGATAACCTTGAAGAGCAGACAAAGTCTTTGAAATTCTTTAGTGGAATGGCCCTCATTAAAAAAATGTCTCCTTGAAATGTGATCAGGAGGTAGAAATGGATTACCTTAAAAAGTAATCAAATATTCTATATATTTGTATGACATTTCTTCTCATTAAAAAATATGACTGAATTGGTTCTGCAGTACAAATTATGCCTGATGTTTCCAGTACTATTTTTTCTCAGCTTACTGAATTTGTGAGACTTTAATAAACCACAAGAGACACATTTCTACTGGACACCCCAAGAATTCCACATGCAAAACAAAATAACTACAAAACAAGGTATTTAAAAAAAAAAAGGGAAACCAGGTTGAGACTTGCCATATCCTCACTTTCAAGATACAATTTTGATGAGGACTTTGTATTTATTCTGACAAATGCAGCTGTGCTTTGAAACAGAAGTCTGCCACTGATTCCTGTAGTGCCCATGACTGGCAAAATGTCAGAGGCTCTCATGCATTCTCCTATGCTTGATCCCGACACAAATTCTGCAGTCCTTGAATAGCCTCAAAACTTTAATGCTGTATGTAGAGTCAAGATCATGGATAGATCCTTGAGGGATTGCAGATTTTTGCGCTATTGATATTTCATCTGAAACATGGGAGATGCTAATTGCCAGCTTTGCAGTTTTCCCAGGGTGGCCATACTAATATTAGTTTGCATATTTGAGCTTGCAATGTAGCTATGGCAAAAAACCTTACAGCAAACAATCCCAGCAAGGAATTAAAATGCTAGTCCTGTGCAGTAAACATTGTCCAAAAGCTCTATAAATTTTAGTCTAGGTAACAAAAAATCCTCTATTTATTAAATCTCAACAAAACACTAAAACATTACTTATCATTTCTTTCTTTACTCTTCCCCTTATTTGACAGCACATATCAGAACTCCCTGCAAAACTTAAAAGCAAAGTGGCTTTTTAATCAAGGGAAATGCTATAAAACAGATATTCACAGGCAGAAATGTAGGTAGAAATTATTTAGATTTTAAAACCTGCCTTTATAACCATCAGCAAGTATAAAATCAGACATTTAAGATTCAGAATCAATTAAAATATAGTGTAAATATGGCATAATATAGAACAGATTTAAATTCTTTCCATTATTAACAATTTCCTTTTTTATTTATCTGCCTCAGCTGCTTTTGCTCAGAAGCCTGCTCAAGCACCTCATTGGCAATTCCAGCAGAAGTTTCAAGAACCCTCCAGTCAGGGCCTTAGCAGGTCACTGGCAGTCATTCAGTTCACCTGGAAAGTTTGAGGCGTGTACAGCAAATCCACACAAAGCTCAGAGGGTATCTGGAGGCCAGAAAGCTAAATACACATCTTCCAGGCTGATTTCCAGTGGAGACCCAGGATTTCCTGCCATTTTGCCCCAAACCTCGCAGCACTGACGCTGCTGCACTGAGCTGCCTCCCTGAAATGAATGAGCTCCGTTCCTGGTAATTATGCAGCCCTTCAATTCACTCACTCCTAACTTTCCTTTCCACTGTGCTATATTTGACACAAAATGTTTAATCAGGTTCATTTATCATGACGGGAACAGCCTGACTCATTCCCCATTTATAATTAGAAAGGATTTCATCTAATAAATGCTGAGCGCTCTCAGCTACCAAAGTCAGTGAATGAAGAGTTTGCACACCACCATGCAAGGCAGAGGGTACATAAACCTATTTTATAAGAAATTAGAAGATTCACCAAATTCTTCAGAAAATTTTCATGATTTGAGGCAGTAAAATGTTAGTTATACTCTGTGTAAAAGGCCCAAGCCTGGAGGTAGTAGGGAACTCATTCACCTTTCTGCCTTGGTCACTCTTGTACATAAAATGGTGGCAGTGAGGGCTTTCCTCCTTTGTTAAGTACTTCCAGGAAAGTCAAATTACTCATTCTATATCTGTAGAATATTTAATAACAAGTTATTTCCTAAGCAGCTAATATCTTGAACTTGTAAGAAGAAAACTGCAAGAATAAATTTAATGAAAACATAACCCACAAAGGACAAATTAAAAATACCCAACCTATGGTCCAAAGGTGAAAATAAAACAATGAGAGATTTAAATGTTTGAAGGTATTGGGGTGGACACATAGAAACCTGCTCTTTTTTAAGTCTGCAGTCTAAAGTCACTCTGCATTTTTTGTAGTTTTTATGGTGCTGTGTTTGCCCTATATAATGACACTGAACAGTGCTGATTACTTTAACCCAACTGAGAAAAGGTAGATCATAAACCATTGCTAATTAACTTAAAGACTGCATGGTCAGCCTTGAAAAAAACATATAATGATTCCTTAAAATGGAGAATCCTCATCAGTTCATATTGTAAAATGAGAGAAAGAGAACTAGAGTTGAAAAAGAAAAGCATAAAAGAAAAAAGCAAGGAACAATGGGTGAATAATAATGAATGAAATGTCCCCACTGCTGTATTCTCTCTGCCTGAAGGCCTTTACTGGAGAAGGAAAGAACTTGAAATGCGTGTGCTAAATTTTGAAGTTGTGTAAATTGGAATTTGGCAGCTGAAGCTGGCTAAATGATATGAACTTCTATGCTGGTAGGTATTTAACATATATGGGGCCATAACTTTAGCAATGAATCTTACAAAGTAGGAAACACTCTGTAAGAATTGATATAATGAATAGACAAATTTATAGAATATGAATGCCTAGGAAGACAATAAAAATGAAGTGAAGTACATATGCTAGAAGGGAAAATTCATCCTGCTAAGACATTCATTTCTTGGATACTTTTAAGGAGTTTAGGCACTTCCTGGAATATGATTGCTTTACTAAATACCAATTAATTATTTAACTTTGGTATTTGATCTAATGTGAGGCATCGGTTAAATGCTTAAAGCTTGGTAGGGTGAATATAGGCCATATTACTTCATTGTAGATTTCAAAGCAGGTTAAGTTAAAAAATAAATAATAAGTATCTTGTAATAAAAAGACCACAGATATTCATAGAATCATAGAGTAGTTTGAGTCAGAAGGAACCTTTAAAGGTCATCTAGTTCTCTCCACAATGAGCAGGGGCATCTTCAACTAGATCAGGTGCCTCAGAGCCCCATCCAGCCTAGCCTTGAATGTTTCTAGCAATGGGACATCTACCACTTCTCAGGGCAACCTGTGCCAGCATTTCACCACCCTCACTGAAACACAATTATTCCTTTTCTCAAGTCTGAATCCACCTTCTTTCAGTTTAAAATCATCAACCCTTGTCCTATCAAAACAGGCCCTGCTAAAATGTCTGTCTTCATCCTTCTTATAATCCTCCTTGTTGGGGTTTAACCCCAGCTGGCAACTAAGCACCACATAGCTGTTCATTCACTTCCCCTGTCCCCCACACAGTGGGGTGGGGAGCAGAATCAGAAAAAGGTAAAACCCATGGGTTGAGATAAGAACAATTTAATAATTGAAATAAAGTAAAATAAAATGATAGTAGTGTCAATAATAAGAGTAATGAAAAGGGAGATAACAGAGAGAGGAATAAAACTTAAGAAAAACAAGTGACACACAATACAATTTTTCACCACCCACTGACCCATGCCCAGCCTGTACCTGAACTGTGATCATCCCCTTCCAGACAACTCCCCACAGTTTATATACTGGGCATGGTATGGTATGGCATAGCTGTATGGAATACCACTTTGGTCAGTTCAGGTCAGCTGTCCTGGCCATGCTCGCTCCCAGCTTCTTGTGGAGCTACTCACTGGCAGAGCCTGGGAAACTGAAAAGTCCTAGACTTAGAGCAAACAGTACTGAGCAACAACTAAACTATCAATGTGTTATCAAAATCATTCTCATAGTAAATGCAGAACACAGCACTGTGATGGCTACTAGGCAGAAAATTAACTATTACACCCAGAACGAAGATACTAGCACTGAAACGGCTAAAAAGGTCTCCCTGGAGCCTTCTCTTCTCCAGGGGGAACAGCTCCAACTATGCCAACCTGTCCTTGTAGGAGAGGTGCTCCAGACCACTGATAGTTTTTGTGGCCCTTCTCTGGACCCACTCCAAAAGATCCATGTCTTTCCTGTGCAGAGGACTCCAGAGCTGGATGCAACACGGCAGTAGGGGTTGCACAGGGAGGAGCAGAGGGGAAGAATCCCTGCTCTCGACCTGCTGCTCACGCTGCATTTGACACAGCACAGGACATGAGCTGTTTTGTGTGCTGTGAGCACACATCGCTGCCTCATGTCCACCTTTCAATCCAACAGCACCCCCAAGTCCTCCGTAGGGCTGCTCTCAATCCCTTCATCCCTCAGCCAGTATTGGTACCAGGGGTTGCCCTGACCCAGGTGCAGCACCACCACTTGGCCTTGTTCAACATCACGAAATTCCCATGGGCCACTCCTCGAGCTTGTCCAGGTCTCTCTGAATGGCACCCCTTCCTTCAGGCTTGACAACAGTACCACTCAGCTTGGTGTCATTTGCAAACTTGCTGAGGGTGTCTATTTCATTGATGAAGATATTAAACAGCACTGGTCCCAATATGGACTCCTGAGGGACACCACTTCTCACTGATGTCCATTGGGACACTGAGCCTTTGACCACTACCCACTGGATGCAACCATCCAACCATTTTGACTGAGCCTATCAAGTCCATATCCCTCCAATTTAGAGAGAAGGATATGGGGAACTGTGTCAAAGGCCTCACAGAAGTCCAGATAGAAGACATCCATAGCTCTTCCCTTGTCCACTGATCTAGTCAGTTTAAAGGTATTTAAGTCTGCTATTCAACTGATTTATTTTATAAATTTAATGCAATTTTATATAGTTATTTTCACTGACTGATATTCTGACAAGGCAATTACACCCTGCTCTTAAGTAGATGCAGTTATGTCCCCTATGTTAACTCACTCTCTGACCATAATAACTTCTTCCCCACCTACGGCTTCTTATAAATTCCTGATTTTCACTTCAAAAGATCAATGTTTCATTATTGCCTCCACCCAGGACAATTATCTATCCATTTCTGACTTCATTTCTCCCACTTTATATTCCCTTTGCTTTTTTCCAACTATTATGCATTGAACGCATTTCCTGCCCTTCCTCACTGCTGGCCCTTGTCTCACCAAAGTCAGACAAATCTCTTTCCTAATTCTCAGTACAAATGTTTCATGCCTATTGCATTGAATTCAGGAGGCAAAGAACAGGATTAAAACTCAACAGCTAGACAGGTTACAGTGTCTGCCAACCATTGTGCTACTTCCCAGCTGAGTGCTGCCCTGTGTTTGAACAGTGATTTCCATAAGTGACACCAACCCAAAGGGCCAGCTCAATCTAACTCATCACATCCTAGGGAATGCACTGCTGTTCCCAGGCTCTGCAGTACTGCCCCTGGCCTGGGAGGGTCAGTAAAGTTCGGGACCAGGAAGGCTTCTTTCCGCTATCCCAGATCTTTTAACACAGAGTAAAACAATAAAAACTTGCCGCTGTATGCTGCATACAGTTGCTGCAAAGCAAATTATTGAAGAAGAGTATAGAACAGTTATCTAAATGTTTCATTTCAGTAGAGTAAAATAACCCATGCAATTAATAATTAATACAATTATGAATTATATACTGTAAGTCATTCTAGTTGACAAAGAAGATTTTAAATAATTTAAGACAACAAATCTATGTATAGTCATTAGAACACACAAATTAGTCCTTCATTTGAATGCATTGCTCAGCCATAGAAACCTATACAAAACATTTGTAAAGACATTGAAATATAAAATCTTGCATATTTTCCCTTGCAATGAGCACCAAACAAGCAGAGACTTGAATTATAAGTGAGAGCAGTGACATATGCTAATAGATTTGTCATCAGGAGATAATGCAATGCCATTAACTCATCTCATTTCAGATTCTAGCAACTGCATGTCATAGTAGGTAACACAAGCTGCCTCAATATCCCAGAAAAAGAATCCAGAAGGAGAAAAAGAATTTTCAGCACTATGGCTCACAGGTATATCTCACCCGTGGTCAGTGATGTCTCTTTTAACTTTGTTGGGTTTCATGTTTAATGAGCATCATATTAAAGAACGAGTAACTTGACTCACTAAGTGTTCTTAACTCTGTTGAGAACGAATAGGATTAGTTGAATCCCATTATTTTGTATAATAAATATGCACCAGAAAGCAAGAATGCTGATTTCTACGTGTTGAAACTCAAAACTGTCAGAATTACAACAAAATTTGAGAAAAAAGAATGCCTTTCAGACAGCCTACACAATCTCTCCTTTAAGTTGCATCTAATAAAAGCAGTTCTGACAAACATTTAAGGAAAAGAATAATTGAATTCATATATATTTTCACTAAAATCAATAGTATTAAGCACAGGTAAAGATCTGCTCTTCACACAATAAAATTAAAGATAATTTCCTCTTTAGTATTTGCCTTAATGGCATTGTTGTTCATTTAACATAAATAGTACAACAGTCTAGACCATAAATACATGCACAATATTGATTAAAACTTAAGCTACTATAAATGTTCTCCAAAGAAATTAATAACAATTTACAGCAGTTAAAGACCTTCCTCACTGATACCTCTACTATATGTTTATCCCTGTCTCTTAAATATGTAATTATGTACTTATCCAATGGACTGGAATGACTTGCAACAATTGTAGTCTGCTGGATATAAAGGAGTTCAGTTTAATATATGATAAATACAGCTTCTATAAATTTCTTTACTTACTCTGTAAATGTTTTAACATCAGCTATCAGAAAACAAAACTTGGTGGCATTACAAGTGTAAAAAAACAGATGTCAGCATCTTTGTCTGGGTTTTCAAACAGAAAACTCCCACGTGGATAGTTCTGCTGACTCCCAGATGAGGTTCAGTGATAAAATAAATCCAGCTTTAGGGTTCATAGTACCAGATCAAAGATACCAAAACCATAAGACACAAAGTGCTGATCCTGTTCTAACACACATTGTCATTTCAAACGTGTCAAAATATTTTTGATAGCTTAATTATAATGGGAGGCTTTATTTTTCCCCAGGTTAGGCACTGGCAGTCCAGGTATTTTTCTACAAGTCTAACCTGTTTAAAAAGCAGGATAAACTCAGCAGTGCTTGCTCTTGCTAGGTCAGCATAAATGCAGTTGTGCACCTCCTCTGGATCAAATACGAGCTGTGAAACGACCTGAGAAATCTCAAATCTGACAGCAGAAAGCAAGTGACTCTTCCTTGAAACCCCTCTTAGACTAGATTAAACTGTGGACATGAGCCATCCTACTCGTCTCCACTGAGCTACTGACATGAAGTGCCAGCAGGCTCAGGCCTCACTGCATAAAAAATGGCCAGCCTTAAAAGAATCCCATAAAGGAAAAGTAGTTTTCAATAATTAGTCTAAGCTATCATTTTCAAAAACTGTTACTAATTCTGCATGATTGGCAAAACATGGGATTTGAAAACGTTATCAGATTATAACAGATTTGGCCCTATTTAAATATAAACATAGGTTTTCGGACACCTGAACCTGTATGTGGGAATACTACATTAAGCCCTGATTTGAGTGTGTTTACCATGACTCAAACTCAGTTTTTCCAATGTCTCAGAATTCTGATACTAGTGATTTTAAAATACTAAAATGAAGCTCATTAGAATAAAGAAGTCTTGGAGTTTCCATTCTCATTTCAAATTTTACTCATTTGGTCCAATGAGTTGAGAATATTGTTGAATATCAACATTAATAATTACATTCATTTTAAATTAATTAATACTTGGTTAAACATGGATATCTGAAGGTAGAAGTATGGATCTGTATGTTTGCTGCTAATAACTGAAATCAGTCACTAGTGAAAGCAGATGTGCAGAAAACTTTTCAGCATATTTTCCTAATGCAATTTTCCTATTTTTATTTGTAGATATCTTTTTTTATATTCAGTATGAAGAATAGCAACCTGATAACAAAGTCCAGCTCAAATAATAGCAAGACAATGAGTTATCTCCTTCCTCACATGTTTTTCACATTCATTACCAATCTTCCACAAATGCCTTTGGGCTACAGAAACTATCTGTTCATCTGTCAGCTGACAAACAGAACAGTATATTAAAACCCAGAATCAAATTAAAGAATTAAAGGCAGGGTGTGTTTAATGCCTGGATAAGGATATAATTCTGTGCACATCAACACAGATGCAGAAAGCTTTGGAAGAATGTAGATGTCTGAATCTGTGTAACACAAGCTCCACAGCCATGAAGACACAACAGCCAGAGCCACTCCAAGTGTCAAACCTTGGGCTTGTCTGAACAACCATCTGGTTGTTTCCTGATGAAAAATCAAGGTTTGTAATGGATTTAGAGGCAGGGCTTCCTCACTGTACTGATACACACTGCTCCAGCAATATCAAATACCTTCTCGTTTCATGTGTGTCAGAGTACACCCTGGGGGGAAGGAGGCTGGAAAATTGGTGTGCCCAATCCAAGGAGAAATGGAGGGGGAGATGCTCCTGCAGGTCATAATTAGAGCTGCTGTCTAGGGTTTGAGTGGCAAGGTTTTGGTAGGGGCAGCTACAGGGGTGGCTTCTGTGAGAAGGGGAGAGAAGCTGCTGTACAGGAGCGATTGCAGACAGCAAAGAGAGGAGTGAAAATATGTGAGAGAAACGGCCCTGCAGACCCAGGTCAGTGCAGAAGGAGTGGGAGGAGGTGCTCCAGGCACCAGAACAGAGATTTTCCTGTAGCCCATAATGAAGGCCATGGTGAGGCAGCTGTGCCCCTGCAGCCTGTGGAGGTCCATGGTGGAACAGCCTGTGAAGGTCTCCACACAGGAGCAGGTGAATGCCCAAGGGGGGCTCTGACCCCTTGGGAAGCCTGAATTGGAGTAGGCTCCTGGCAGGACCTGTCACCCTATGGAAAGAGGAGCCCACACTGGAGCAGGTTTGCTGGCAGGACTTGTGACCCTGTGGGTGACCCACACTGGAGCAAGCTGTGCCTGAAGGACTGCACTGCATGGAAAAGGACCCCCACTGGAACAGTTCATGTAGAACTTCAGTCAGTGGGAAGGACTCATGTTGGACAAGTTCATGGAGAACTGTCTCTCATGTGAGAGACCCCACACTGGAATAGGGGGAGAGTGAGAGGAGTCCTCCCTCTGAGGAGGAGAAAGCAGCAGAGACAATGTGTAAAGAACTGACCAGAACCTCATTCCCCACTTTGCTGCACTGGTGTGTGGGAGCAGGTAGAAAATTCAGGGATAAAGTTAAGCCTAGGGAGAAGGGAAGGGTGTGGGGGAAGGTGTTTTTAAATTTGGGTTTATTTCTCATTATCCTATTCTGATTTGATTGGTAATAAATTAATTTTAATTTTCTCCAAGCTAAGTCTGTTTAGCCCATGATGGTAATTTGTGATTTCTCCTTGTCTGGGTCTTAACCCACAAGCCTTTTGCTTTGTTTTCCCCACTGCTGCCCAGTTGAGGAGGGAAGTGATGGAGCAGCTTTGGTGAGCATCTGGCAACCAGGTAAACCAGGTCAACCCAGTACAGCTGCTGAAGAAAAGGAACTGTAGGCTAAAAAGGAGTAAAGTAGTTAAAATTCCTTTTCTGTCCAACACAGGCAGCTAATGCAAGAAATAAAACAGCAAAGTTTTGCTTTGTAGATACCTGAAGAAGGGGACAGTGGAGTCTGGAACATGCAAGGGGGATGTGGGAAAGTGTTTCTGCTGGAAAGTTGAAAGGTAATTGGTCAAAGGGGACAGAGAAACTGTATGTCACTGTTTAGTTTGAAGTGCCCTGTCTCCTGGACAGTTACATTAATCCTCCTTTAATGCTAACTCATGCAACTGACACAAAAATTGTCGGACTTTTCCAAACCCTACGTGCTTACCATTTAATCAGGTATTTTTAATTTGAAATAATATTGGTGGTAAGTGGAACCTCTTTCGTACCCCTTGCCTGCAGCTTTTTTAAGTCTTCACTTAATGTGTCAAAACTTGCTGCTTCAGTTTACATAGGAAAAGCTGTGGGTTTTTTGGTATTTTGTAACAGTTTAGACTATTTTCTCATATACAAGTAATAACATATTAAATATTATGTTATGGTAGAGGAGTTATGGCCCTGGAGTAATTCAGCATATATTTTTTCATACCACCACATGGAATTCTCTGTGTAGTCAAAGGATTTTGTTACCTGCTCACATTTTAGTTGTTTCTATAATAAAAACCCAAGTTCCCTAAGTAACTCAAGAAGAGCAATGAATAACTTCTTATGTAGCAGTAATAAGGAGACATAAATGGTAAGTCTCCAAGTAGATCTTTAGATTTTTAGAGTCCTTTAATGGTGGTATTAGTGGAAGTGCTTATCCAGGTCGTTAGAATTTCCATATCTTACAGGTTACCAAGGAAATGCTTCTAATGCCACAAGGACTCACTAACTACTGCAGTATCATTTTCCAATTTACTGCGAAGTTGTATTTTAACAGAGCTATAAATACAACATGTAAGTTAAAACCTATTGGAAAAATGAAAAGTAGATGATCCTTTGAAGGTCAGGTCAGCAATAGGTAATATTCTTGAAAAAAGAGCTTACTAAAGACAGGGAATGCAGAGTAGATAATAAACCAAACAATTATAAATAATGGTTGTGTGCAGCAAAATAAAGACAATCTCCTCCTTAGTGCCCTCAATTCCAAGTGCCACAAATGTATGCAGTTAGAAAATTGTTAAAGTAAATACAATAAAAATTCTTCGTGTTCCTTTAAGTCCTTGTTTTTTTCAGCAAGGCCCTGGTTCTGCATTTGTCCACAAACAGACAGGCTTGTGGACCTGTGAAGACTTCTTAAGTCTTTAAATAGGGATCTGATTAGGTGTGTCTGCCCAAATAACCATCACTTGGAAGCCTGGAGTCCAAATGGGAACAAAATACGATCACTGAAAATAGTGTGAATGTCACAATGTTGTAAGATTATTCCACCAGAACTTGTATTCCTGTTACAAAAAAAATACACTCTAAAAACCAAGACACTATTTTATTACACAGCTCCTTGAATCACAGGCTTATTGAGACTACTATAATTTTATGCTACATGCACCTGAGCACAAACAGACTGATAGAACACATTTTAAATAAGCCGTAAATACACAGCATAGCAATAAACAACAAAATCATTGGGACTGATTAGACCTTAAGTCTGCACAGACATGTTGAATCATCTCACATAAGATACTGAGCATCTGTGTGGCATTACTCAATGTGTGATTGCATATTTTAAATGTATAACCACTTTTCATCATTAATTTCCGCTGGCCTACTTGTGAATTGTTGACCCTACTGTCAAATTTATTTCTCAGTTTTTCTTCATAAAAGTTATCTTCATAAAAGTTCCTTCATTAACTAGCATTTTCATTTAAGTAATGATGTGATGTAACAAATAGATTTCCTATAAGTACAAAAATTTATTGAAAAATAAACTGGAAGTTATGAGAATGGGTCAACACATCTTTGGGAATGTTTGGTGCTTCATAATATATTTTACTAATTACACACTTTCTTCAAGGAAATTAATAATTCTAAATTAAACATAGAAGACCACAGAAATATAATAAGCAATTGATTGCATAAAAGTGATCCAACAATACAGATTTGCTAATGACAGCACTGTAGAAGACCCTAATAGGTCTCACTTAATTATGAAAGAGTTCAATAATGAAAGCAGGTAATTTAAATAATTACATAGAAAATGAATGGAAACCTAGTTTTAAAGCACACACCATACACACCATGCAAAACAGAAGCACTTCACTGAAGAAAAAGTTGAACTAAGTCAAAGATGTTTTAATACAGTTTTTCCTTTTGCAGCTGAATTGAATGTCTTAACAAATCTTTCAAAAATCGACTCAAATATTTTTGTCACAAATAGGAATGATACATCATAATTCTGATAAACATATCCTTCAGAAAGAGAAGGAACAAAAGTTTCATTTATAATGGTTATGGTGAATAGCTTTCTTGAGAACCTGTACCATTAGAAAGCTGTTAGTGTTTCTGTGCTTTCAAACACATTCTGTTTAGACAAAACAATGTCTGAGTCATTTTCTCTGTCTATCTATGCTTCTCACCTCTACTAGTACATTCTTTGGGACGTTTTTATCTCTAGGAATATTGAATGATAAAGGTTTAATTCTGAAGGAGTGTCTTTCTCTCCTGTAGCTTGCTTGTAGTTCATTTCACATCTGATAATATTATCTTTCTGAAGGTAATACTAAATCCTGTTTTACATAATGTGATGGTCTAAATATTGCTGTGAAATTTTGTGAGGAGGAAGATTTATTCCCAGAAACATTATCATTAGACAGAAAAAGAGATATTGAGAAAGAAAAAAATACTGGTGGTTTTTTTCTCCACTCCCCAAAAATTAAGGAACATTTTTGTCTGTATTTACAGAGTTTTGGCCCTACAGTGAGGGGCCTGGCTCACAAAGAGACATGTTAGCTATTATGACCAGACAGATAATGCATGCAGACACACTCTGCCCACCTTTACCCCCAAAGCACTCTGTATTGTGCCGTTAGCAGTCTCCCATGACTCTCAGGTTTGTGAACCACACAGTATGACTTTGTTGATATGAGTTCTTATAATCCAACTCAGTCATCCCTACTCTGTGGTCTTTTGTGGCAGATGTGGTCTTAAGCAAGAGGAACAGCATTTTCACCTTTAAAAGACTGCAGTGGTTCATGGAGAACCATTCCCTCTTTGGCTTGCCTTATTAACAGTGGATGAGTCAGAAAGATATAACAGGCTACCAAGTTGAAAATTATTTTGTAAAAAGCACTTTTCAAGTTTTCCACATGGTGTCAGTGGCTCCTCTCACTTTTTTGAAAACACGAAGTTAGATTAATACATTTTCAAACTCATCTGTGGTGTCACCTCTCAACTGTACATTGATTGTGTAAATACTACTCATATAATACTCTTGTCACTCATGCCATGCACCTTAAAAATTGCTGTTTGCACTTTGAAGGAAGAATTTGTTAAGGATTTGAGTAAACACTTCAGTGCCTGAACACTTCTCTTTAGTGCCTCCCTTTTAACCAGATCTCCTTATTTCCTTGCAAACATGCAATATAACAAATATCCTTCTTTAATAATATCAGACTAGAACTGAACAAACCCTATATCCAAAAGACAATCAGTTGACTAAAGCACTACCCTTTTCACACACCCAAAAAGTCCAAAATAGATGTTTTACTTTAATTGCACTAAATCAATAGACTGTCTTGCAGAACATTCTTATTGATTTATGACTCATGACATACATTACAGCTATAGCTATTTTTAGTGTCTCAGTAGAAAGGAAATACAACTTTGTTCAGAAGACAGGCAGTACAATAATATGTGAATTGTAAATGTTAAACTTGAATTTTAGATTTATTTCTTACTGAAAATAAATTGCCCTTGGTTTCCTTATATTAAAAAAACACAAGTTGCCTTTGAAAACTAGCATTTAAAGTGTCATTCAGCGAATATACTGTTACTTTAATACTTGAACTTTCAAAAACTTGCATGAAGAGAAAGACAAGACGATTGCAATGTCATTTACTGCTCCACCTGCATATGGCACTGTGTCTGACTAAGCCACCTAAACAGTGTCCTGCTGCCACATTTTTCTGCTGGAGATGCCCAAGCAAATTTTGTTCTGAGGGTGATTTGTAATCAAGTATCTACCTGGCTATGTGGGGGGACAGCAAAACCAGTCTTACGCACAGTCTTACAACGCCCTCCAAAAGGCAGTTCAGGCACATGCTAATAGCCTGCATTCCCTGTTTATACACTACTTACTAATATAAAAAGTTGTAATATTACTATAATGTTCTCTATTCTTGCCTTTAGTCACAGACAGTAGTGACTTAAGAACAATGGTCACCAGACAGCAGAGGGAGGAGGGAGAACGCCCTTTCCCATAGATAAAAATCTTACCTTTAACAGACTCTAGAGAATCTTGTGAAGAAAGATTACAGATATGCTTCCTAAAGTTTTTTATTTCTTATCTCACTTTTCTTCTCTTCTATCTAAGGTGTTATGGTCACACTTGCCTATATCTACAAGGAAGACCTTTTCCTTAGCCGTAAGGTCCTTTGGTTTGGAATGCTCTGCCCAGTCAGTAATCACTGCTACAGCAAAAGAAATACTTTTCCTCTCAGGTATCTTAAGGTTTCTCACTGAAAACCGCAGAGCACAGAAGATGCAGCCAATGTATTGCAAAGTGCAAGTGTCAAACTGGTACCCCACCAGTTCCTTCTCCTAAAGCTTGAGGTTGTGCTTCCATGAATAGTCCCACTGGCCATGACAGATAGGCATTTGTTCTTATGTGACATCCTCGTGTCACACCACATCTGGTCCCTTTAGGAAACCAAACACTGACTGTCACACACATACCAAAATCCTGCACATGTCCTCCTGTCCGCTGGCACACCCCACAGCAGCACCTACTCAAAGAGACACGGCCAGCTCCAGCTGCACCAAAATGCTACCGAGGTACAGGCTGGCACTAACCCATCAGAGAAGCTTTCAGGAGAATTAGGTATTTCAGAACTCTGTACTACCACTAATTCTGATTTTTAAAAGGCAAATGCACTCTGATTAGAGCCTTCTTCTGTGAATAACATGTTTTAAATAAAACACAAATCTTTGCAGTTTCTGCAGCTGTAAATTATAACAGGGGAATCATTAGTACTACTTTTAGTGTACAAAATGTGCTATTATCAAGTATAAATATAACCAGCACCTTTGATTCTGCATGCAGTACATCACTTTTAAATTTTTTTTTTAATAGACTATCAGTCACTTTGTGAGAACTAGGAGACATAGATTCATTAATTGATAACAGATCACAGACTATTTTTCTTCTAGGTTAGTGCTGGAAAATCACTTCTATTCATAGCCTGCATGAAAGGAATTAGTGACCTCAATAAGTTGCTGAAAAATCCATCCAGTGCTGAAAAGTCACTACTGCATCTATTATTATAATTAGCCTTACCATTACAACACTGCAGCACTGGCACATAGAGGGATATGTAGAGCCTGATCTAAAACCAGTAAAGGAGTCAGAGCAATGCTGATACATTTTCTGTACCATTCCCGTGACCAGTATTTATACTTGGTGGCCATGTTTTTCAAAAGGAAGCACTTAAAGGAAGGCCTCTTAACCTGTGTTCACATTTTTCTAGAAATCCGAGCATTTTGCACTGTAGAATCTGAAGAAATTTAGTACATGTAAAAATCAGGGGTTCACTCAGGAAGGATTACTGATATTTAATTTGAAGTATCTATTACTGAATAGCCAGAATGTTTCAGTATGTTTTAATTCAGATTTTTTTTTTAAGAAAGGAAATTTCTGAAAATAAAAATGTGTACAGTATAAATAAACAACTCCAATAATACCATGGAAGGTGAGCTGTACCCTATATTTCATTGCAGTGTTCCCAACTTTGAGGCTTTATTTTGCTCAGTTACTCAGGTATATAGCTTGACTTATATTTTGTAACAGAAAATAATTAGCAAAGCAAAATCCGAAAGTTATAGATATTCCCAAGGGTTTTTGATGAATGGATTAACTTTGTAAAAACTGAGTTGACATTACAGTGGTGTAAGCTTTAAATCCATAGCAGAGATCAATTGGTCAGAAGGTGGATACCACTGCTAGTAGGACAGTTTTCCAACAAACTACTACATGCAGTGGCATCAAATTTCCTTCAGAGAGGGAAATGCATCATGAGTGTATAAGGATAAATTAACTGTCTAAAGTGAAGTTAGTCTCTCATTGACTTTCTATACAGCCACATATATTTCACTATGTAGATGATGAGGACAACACAGAAGAACTGTATCAAAGCACGGATAAGCAAAGAAGTCACTGCCTTGGACCACTCAGTTATGAAACCTGTGTGAATACAGAGTGGAAAAGACCCACATGAAGAGGAAGACAGTGGAAGGATACATAACACAAATCAGAGTTCCAGGAGAAAGAAAGCAAAAATATATGGTCAACACTGTTTCCAGTTTGCTCTGTGCAGCAAGAATAGAGCAATGTGAGAAAATCCTGATTCCAGGAATTAGGAAAGGCTGTTCAATTACAGTGTACCATATGTAAATCATCCCCTTTAACCTGAAATATCCATGTAAACAAAAATAAAATCGAAAACTTTTAATAGGGCACTGGAATATTTCCATTTTCTACCTTTTCTGAGGGTGAATGTATGTAAAATCATTTGAATTAAAAGAAAATAATACGTAATATCTTTTTCAGCTCATTATGCAATCACCGCCTAAACTACACTACCATAATAAAGAATAAATCCACATGATTGCAATCTTTTTTGTGTGTGTGTGTAGCTCTGTACATTCACTGGGTACAGCAGAAAAAGCATTATTTTTGAGTGCATCCTAAACCAGCATCAGTTTAGAATAGCACATATATAGGATGTATAGTTTTACATTCCTCCCATGTTTGCAAACAGAAGCAAAAGAAACACACTAAAGGAGAAAATGTGGTTCACTAAAACCAGATGCTGGTCTTAAAGAGCTCACAACTTACACAATACATCTTACAGGCAGTGAAGGCTATAATCTACCTCAGGATCTTGGGAAAGGAATAAAATCAAGGTGTCTGGAAAGAGACCTTCACATCTTTGGAAAGTATTTTCCAATTTTAACAAGCACAGCTCAAAGTCACTGCAGAAAATACACCTGGGCAGCAGAAGTTTTCATACAGTGAAAATATGAACAAAATAGAAAAACTAGTGTGTGAGATTATTGACATAGTTGGATCTGCTTTAAAAAAAATAGTTTCTCTGAAGCTGGGGAAAAAAAGGCATGTTTCAGTCCATTTGTGCTATAAAACAGAGTACTCAGGAGCCAATAATACAATGTGCTACTGCAGATCGTACAGTCAGATTATGACTTCCCCTCACGCATGGATGAGCTGTTTCTCTCACAAGTACTTCTCCACAAACAAAGAGGGATGACTTGGAAAGACACTGGGCTTTGTGTTTATCTCAGATGAGTGCAAATCAGCAAAAACTACAGCAAAGTCAATGGGATTACAGCACTATAAAATGGATGGGAGAGCAGGACGCAGCTTCCTGCCTGAAGCGCACGAAGTGGCATTTTAAAGCCCCACTTTAAATTCAGCAATTTCTTTTGCTAATCTGGGATCATTTAATGATTTTTTTTCTCCTCTCCGACAAGCATGACTGTGTGACACCTCACTTCCTTGCTTTAAATGCCCCAAAGTCTAATTTAGCATCACTGAAGCTTGGTTATCTCATCATCTGCCACTGAGCAGAGCTCTGCCTGCGAGGTGCCCCCAGCTTGGCCCCAGGGGCCACACGCTCCCACTGGCACTCCAGATGTGACCTAACACAGCATCAGCAGTGCACAAAAGCCTGTCTGTGTCCGGTGCCCTGCACAGCAGCAAGGCCAGGGAGAGGCACAGGACTCGTCGCTACCTGGATGTCTTCCTCTGTTGTGGTGGGCGTACAGGGGCTGTGGGAGGGAGGAACGGTGCAGGGGTTTTAGTGAAGAGCGTGGAGTGGCAAGAGGGCTGTGTCACAACTGGCATTTCAAGTGCCTTGAACAAGGAAAAATTGCATTTTCATATTAATGACATTTTAGAGAAAGGAAACAGGCAAGAGGGGCAAAGGAAAGAGGGTATATTTCTGACTGTGTTTGAGCTTCCAGAAGAGGCTCCCCCACTTAAAGATGTGGCACATAAGAGAAAGCACCATCGAATTTTCTGCTAATTATCCTACGTGTGCACTGTTCTGTTGCCTGCAGCACTGGGACGGGCTGGCACCAGGGATGCAAGCCTCATCTTTAAACTGAGATGCAAAGGCTTTCATAAAGATATGCTCAAATTCTACCAGAGGTTCTTAGGGCTAATAATGTTTGCTAATATAGTGAGGAAAAATAATTCCCTCTGCTTTAGGGATTATCAGGTGAAATTCTGTGTTTAGAGGTATGCATAAAGTTGGACTATTTTATCAGAATAGTCCTCCCTAGCTATAAATACCTACGCAGCTATTTCTCATGATCCATCTACAGCATAGAAACCAAATAATGCATTTTCCTAATTTAAAAGTAATTGATAAAACTTTTCAAAAAGAAAGTATTTAGAGTCTTTGAAAAATAATACAGATATTAGAAAGCATCTTGTTTTAAAATCAGTAGAACAACAGATATTGAAGATTGTTTGCTTGAAGCTCTCAAAATGGAGAAGAAATTTAAAAATACCCCATAGAATATAGAACAGTATTTGGAATAAATTATTTAGCTGGCATTTTAAGTTATTTTCATGTTAACATCCCATTTTGGCAGCTATGGCACAGGCTTTCCAAGGGACTTCTACCACAACTTTAAAGGAATTTTACCTTCTGCAGTACTAAAGACTGTGTCATGTTTACTGATAGCAAACTGTGCGTTGATATATGCAGTCATCTGAAAAGGAAGAATGGTCTTGCAAACAAGACGGGGTAGGCTGGATAAGATGGATAGGATAGGAATAGAACTGATAAGAGATGCTCCCAATTTGTGCCCATTTCTGTAACATGAATGCAGTGCACATGCAGAACTTTCAGAACTATCATCATCTCAATTTAAAAATGTAAAACCCTAAGGTTGGAATTTATTCCTGCTCAGAGAGAAAATCTGCGCAATGCTGAAACCTGAGCCTAGTCCTCCAAGCTCTGCATCTGGGTCTCTATTATCAACAGGTTGATTTCTAGAAGTACATTGTAGTGAAACTTCTGTGCTAAATGAATTTTGCATAAGACTTCAGAAATCACAGTGTTTCGGCTGAGGTCTTGCAGTAGCATGGTAGTATGGGTTTTTTTGTAAGGTGTATTTAATGAGGGGCATTATGGATTCTTTCTGGCCTCATGGGAAAATACATGTGTATCTTTGCAAGTGAATGAACAATTGAAGCTCAGCTTTACAAAGTAGTGGAGAAGAACAATACTCCATTTATTCCCTAGGAAAAGGCTGCATGTTTCCTTTCTTTCTTCCTTTTCCCTTCTTTCTTTCTTTCTTTCTTTCTTTCTTTCTGTCTGTCTTTCTGTCTTTCTTCCTTCTTTCTTTTCTTTTTCTTTCTTTCTACTTTCTTTCTTTCTGTCTTTCTTCTTTCATTCTTTCTCTTTCTTTTCTTTTTCTTTCTCTTTCTTTCTTTTCTTTTTCTTTCTTTCTTCTTTTTCTTTCTGTTTCTTTTTCTTTCTCTATTTCTTTCTTTCTTTTTCTTTCTTTTTTTCTCTTTCTCTCTTTCTCTTTATTTCTTTTCTTTTTCTTTCTTTCTCTCTTTCTCTCTTTCTTTCTTTTTCTTTCTTTCTCTCTCCCCTTTCTCACTTTCCCTTCCTTCCTTCCTTCCTTCCTTCCTTCCTTCCTTCCTTCCTTCCTTCCTTCCTTCCTTCCTTCCTTCCTTCCTCAGCAGCTAGCTTACCACTAAAGGAATCCATGGAAGGAAGTGTTAGCCAATTGTAATGAATCCCAGCACAAATTACATATGTCACAATTTTCAGCAAGTTTTTTTTTACATTGAGGAGAAAACAGCTGTCAATATCACTACTGAAAAGTAATTCTCTCTCTGAGATTCCTGGGTTACAGGGAGCTGGTCAAAATAGTTTCTGTTTAAAGAAAATTTCTTTGCATGAAACACACACTCCCTGCCTGTTTCCCAAGATTTGTCCACAGTTTACTGAACTCCCTGCACATACAATATTAACGAAACTATCATGACATCTCTCTAATTAGCCAATGTCCACAATATATGGTCCCTAAAGCTCAGCACACAGCACAATCAAAGCAGTGTTCACCTGCAGGGTTATTCCAGCCTATAGGACAATCTGCATGCCCCCTTAACCATCCTGGCAAATTTTTAATACTTCACATGTGAACTGCACCCTGAGACCTCAACCTGTATGGGCACATGCAGGGGTTGCTGACTTTAATGATTGCACCTTCCTGCTTCCCCTTTCCTGTGCTACGGACAGTGGCTCACAGGGCATCTTGCCCAGGGAGCTGGATTCCTGTGGAGCCTGCCATTCATGCCAAGCCCCAGAACATGTTTGAGAGGAGGGCAGTGGAGCCAGCCAGCACGCTGGGGTCTGCAGGCACAGGTGGGCACAGTCAAAAGGGAAACAACCACTGGTGTGAGACTGGGCTGTGTCCTGTGAAGGAACACGTGACAGCGCAGGAGCTGTGTTATAAAAAAGGCTTTTTGTTTGTGTTAAGATAAGGACAACATATGGCTTGGTAATTGCCTTCAAATCCACTCCTGACTTGGCAGGGTTTAGCTAAACCAAATCAGTCTTTTGGAGGTTAGGCCAAGAGCTGCTTCAATTTCACAGGCCATGCTGCATTTCATATGATACCTATTTATAAAATCCTAGCTACATTTGTAAAGTTAGTGTAGAAACAAAACTTCTGGAGAACAACCAACTTTACAGGAGCCATCTGTGTCCCTTCCCCCCTTTAAACTCAGATCACAACTTCAGCAAGATTCTTAGTTCAGTATGAACCACAATAAAACTCCAAAGTTGAAGCTCTCCAAACTTTTGTTGACCTTTTGTCTAGTGAGAGAAGAAAAATTCTGAATTTTTTACTGACAGTATATAGGGTATCTGAAGTGAAGCTATTTCACATTATTCTATGGCCCTGCAGAGTTTGCTCTATAATTATTCAATTCAAACTTGTTTTGGTGTATCTAGTATAAAAGCAAGAAGCATTTATTCATCCAAACCCATTCTCATCTCCAGGCTAGAAGCTGTGTGCAGAAATGAATGCTGTTACTGAGCTGAAGTCATTGCTCTCAGAAGATCTGACCAAGCAGTTATGTTTTAGACTGGGGTTTATGTACACATCATTCTCTTCCCAGCCATATTTGTCTACTCTGTTTTCTTATTATAGTGATGAGGTGAAATGTTTAAGCATTCTGTCTTTGTGAGCACTTCACAGAACATGTCTGCATGATTTTTGTATATCCCACTTAGCTGTCTGCCTGCAGTAACAAAAGTACAGGGCAGTGAGGGAGGAAAACTGCTTATGTGCGTGCACTTGCTGTCATTAAAAGAGTTGAACAGTTTTCTGCTGTAACTAGAACTTGAAAAGAACAAATAAACCATAAATCTGTCTAAAATCAAGCTCATGCTATTTCTGTAAACTGCTTGTTAGATCCCTGATGAACCCACTGAGCAGCTTTTGGGTGTAATGTACTGTGGCCCCTCTTTTAGGAAAAGCAATCAAGACAACTGTTTAGACCTTGTCTGAAGGCTGGCTGCATGATTTTTCCATTAAATAGACACCAGGACCACCCATTTTGAGGATGTCATCTCTATGATGCCATCAGTATTTGCATCTGATCTTTTTGAAGTCTATATGAATTCTATCACTCAAATTCTCTGCTGAAAGGACTAGCTCTCTCAAGAACAAGAGGCTAAAAGGGGGAATAGATTGCCTTCCCCATTTGCCATCAAAAATGAACAGGAAATTCTTACCTTCTGACAGCTCTGAGCAGTTCAATAACTACCCATTTGTTATTACTGCTGCTATTCCTCCAAAAAGAGCACTTTGCCTCTTGCACCTTTTCCCATTTCTTTCTATAGTTAAGTAAGTAACAAATGAGGAAAATAAGCCTTAAGTATGAATGCCTGATCTGCAGTGTCAATACTACTAGGAGCACATATTTATCTACTACATTGTGCTGGCATTTATCCATTAGAGAACATTAAGGAAGAGATCTGTGCTAGCCTAGGGAATATTAAGTCACAGGCAGCCAGACCTGTTCAGCCACAGACTGGCAGTGGCAATTACAGAGCTGCCTCAGGTGAGGAGCACTCATTTAACTGAGTTCCCTGTGCCCTGTGTGCAGCTTCACACAGACCTCCAGACATTGAGCATCTCTTCATCATGCCCGTGCAGCTGGCAGCTGTTAAAACAGGGATGAAATGGCCTTTTTCTCTGTGACCTTTTGGCAATCTTGTTCCACGGGTCCTCTTTCCCTTGATTATGTCTTAAACCTAAAGCTAAGCTGTCCTTGGGATCTCCAAAGCACCTGTTATGTTGGCAGCTGCTGTTTAGTGGAATGACTGCCTCAGTATCTCTGGCAGAGAGGGGTAGATGTGTGCACAATAGAAAGAACTCCAATCCATTTCTGAGGTTTTGCAGGAATGTTTCGTTCACTAAATAGAGTCATATTCTCAGCCACAGAGCTTACATGAACCCTCAAACACACCAGCTAATGCAAATTTCCTCTAGCCCAGTGCCCTTCCTGCCTGATAGATCTCCATGCCTATGAATAGCTAATGTATTTCACTGGAGCAGCCACAAGAAGATAAATTAATTTAAACACTAGAAAGGATTCCGAAGAAAGAAATACAGCCAACAAGGCAGCAATTCACACCTCAATCTTTTGTTCTCCAGCACGGCATGCTCATCCCTGAGATTACCTCACCATCCCACAGGCAGTGCCTTGGCAGCAGGGAGGGCCACCCGTGTCCTGGGGGCATCAGGCCCAGCATCGCCAGCCGGGCAAGGGAGGGGATTGTCCCGCTCCGCTCTGCACTGGGGCAGCCTCACCTCGAGTGCTGGGGGCAGTTTTGGGTGCCACAATATAAAAAAGACATTAAACTATTAGAGAGTGTCCAAAGGAGGGCAACAAAGATGATGAAGGGTCTGGAGGGGAAGCTGTGTGACGAGTGACTGAGATCACTTGGTCTGTTCAGCCTGGAGGAGGCTGAGGGGAGACCTCACTGCAGTTACAACTTCTTTTTGAGGGGAAGAGGAGGGACAGGCACTGATCTCTTCTCTGTCGTGACTAGGGACAGGGCCTGAGGGAATGGCCTGAAGTTGTGTCAGGGAAGGTTTAGGCTCGATATTAGGTAAACGTTCTTCACCCAGAGGGTGTTTGGGCACTGGAACAGGCTCCCCAGGGCAGTGGTCACAGCACCAGCCTGACAGAGCTCAAGAAGCATTTGGACAGTGCTCTCAGGTACATGGTGTGACTCTTGGGGGTGGTCCATGCAGGGCCAGGAGTTGGACTTGATGATCTTTGTGGGGTCCCTTCCAACTCAGCTTATTCTGTGATTCAGTGGGATTTCTTTCAGGTCTCCTTTTATCCCAACCTAGTATGAATTGTTTTAACTCTTTTTTTTTTTCCCCTTGTAGGAACATGGCTTCAGCATAATTCTATCATATACAAATCTATATCTTGCTATTTAAAATTTTCATTTAGGGAAGAGAGTGTGGAAATATTCACTATTTCTTCACAATTACTATTTTTAAGTCAGTATTTCATTACAGGTTAGGAAAACAGGGTGCCTTAAAAATAATTTTGCATTTTCCAATCTTACTGACTTGCTGAGTCTTCCAGCCTGAGATTCTGATGAATCAATATTACATTATTATTACTAGCACCTACGAAAGCATAATTAGAGTGCTAAATATTATTTCAATGCTTTGAAAATCTCATATCCGTTTCAATCAGCTGCCAGCTCATGAGAAGGAGTTGGTGACTTATTGGGAGAGCAGAAAGAACAGCAAATTTCTCAGAGTAGCTTGGAATGATTCACAGGAGAGCAACAGTGGGAATTGCAGGGCTCACAAATGATGATCAATAGACAATCTTGAGAGTGAAGTCATTTGTGCAGCCACAAGATATCTGTATCAGCTGTGGGAGTGCTCTGTGTGCAGAGCCATGAAACAGAGTGTGAAGATTGGGTCATGGACTGAAAATGGTGTAAAGCCCCTTGGACAGTCCATTGGACACACTGTACCAGTAAGTAGCAAGGATGGGCTGTGTAAACCTTGCTGTGTTCATGAACTAGTTTGGAGTAGCTGGATAGGTAGGCTCGATTTGAAGCATCCAAAGAAAGGGTGCTGATGGCCCTGTGTGCTTTTGCAGCCGTATCTGGCCAGTCTGCAGAAACTGAACTCCCAAAGATATTGCAGAAAGATTTTGCAAGGGCTGCAGACCCTTTTCCTCAGCCTTTTGTCCATTTTCATGTTTGAATGCTGTAAAAATGCTGTCAGTTAGTGCTGATTTGAGCTTCACTGCTGCCAATCTGTTAGAAGCAGTGTTTGCTTTGGATATTACCATCTCTGACTTGCACATACGAAACTGTGAGCTGTTGTGAGTTTAATTTCCCCCACTCTTTCCACATGCCTGCAGATGAGTGAGATGGTGGCCTCCTTTCCACATTGCTGGAAAGGAGATGGTAATCCTTCTTCCTCTGGCCAAATGTAAACTGACACTGCTTGCAAAGCCTCCCCTCCAGCATGAAGCATCCCTCAGTGCGCTAAATTAAGAGCCTGGCCCTAAACAGACAGTGTTGACCTTTCAGTGCTCTCATACTGTCCTGCCTTTAAGAAATATGTCGCTCCCCCTTTCTCTACTCTTTTTTTCCCCCTAATCTTTATAGCCTCTTTCTCCCTAAGCAGCTTTTTACAGGTACACTCAGGTGGTACGTGCTACTGTCTACTCCAGATGCAGCTTCTCTGAGTCAGGCACAGGAGCTTCAGGCAAAGGTTCAGCCTCCTAATAACGCAAGTATATTCTAAGATAAATTCTGCATTAGGAATTGTGGATTTTCTCTTTTCCAAAGTTGATGGCTAATACAGAATTTTTGTGGGATATTTTTCCAGCTAGCTTTGGAGAGAAAATGCTGGGGATGTTTTGGGTTTGGCTCTGAAGCCTGAATCTCCCTAATCCAACACCACAGGTCCTTGAATATGTTGTCAGGCTTAAATATTAATTTCAGATAGCAGCAAACTGTGGCATAACTCTATGTGGATCCCTGAGTGTGGGACTGTCTGACTTAGCAGACTTCACAGAGAGGGAAGAAGTTTCTTAATCACCAAGACCACACCAGCACAGTGGCTCAAGCTGCCTTGCAGACAGCTGGCTGAAGGATGGGAATGTTTTATAGAAGTTGTGTGTGTTACAAGAACAGAGTTGGGCCAAAAATTACTTACAATTTATGGAAGTTGAAGGAAATTTCCATACCGGAACATAGGAATAAATAACTAGAGACTCCAAAGTCAGCCTGGGAAATTTGGGAAACGTGAAGAAAGGGAAGGCTGAGCACCTGCTTGTCTCCAATGCAACCCTGAGTAGTGTAGCAAGAGTTCATCTCACCACAGCAAGGAGCCAGCAAGGGCAGCTTTCACACGCCAGCACACTTGAAGTAGGCATTTTTGTGCTTGTTAGTGGTAACACTGAGGGGATATGCTGATTTAGCTCTGCACACAGATGTAATTAAACTACTCTCCAACTTGAAGTAGTATCCCTAGAAAAGAAGGGACATTCTGGCTCATGAACAATGCTTCAAGTGATCCCCTGCTCGCTGCAATTTTAAAATGTCTGGTCTTTGAAATGTTTGCTATGACTGCAATATTTTTATCTGGGGAAAAAAAATCTAGGGTTGGCTTGTGTGTTTTTAGGAAAGTTCAGATTTCTGGTCTGTTGGCCTGGCAAAAGCCCCCTTAATAAACTGAAGACACCATTATCTACACAAGTACTTTGCACTGGATGGGTAGAAGACAAGCAAAACATTTCCAGGGTTCCTCCAGAACTGCCATTTCTATAGGCTGTAATTGTTATTTTAATAGGCATCCTACCAAGACATTGTCTTTTAAAACAAACCTTTTCCTTCTCGTAACAAATAGGCTCCTGTCAAACACTAATCCAGGCACTTTTGAGAGCTGAGATGGTGACTGGTATTAGTGACTAGATGCTTCTGACTGCATCTTAGTGCTTTGTTCCTCATAGGGTCTTTTCCCGAGCTGTAAAATGTGGTGCCAGATTTAGTTTATAAAGCCAGAAGAATAACACTAATAGACAGTAAATGGGTGTGAGTTGACACATACACCAGCATCACAGAGTTACTGCTATGTCTCAATCAGCAGCAGACTGAAAACCAGTGGGAGCAGACAGTATTGTTTCTGATTTCTGTTGCAGCTCTTGAGCTGTAGAGAAACTAAAAAAAAAAAAATCATGTTTGTTTACTGGTGAGGAGACAAACCTGTGAGTGCAGTGCAGCAGTGTCTCTGACCTGCCTGCTTGGCGCTTCTGCATACTGGGATGCATCAGTTTATCCCCCTGCACGTAGCTGAACACCAACAGCCTCACAGAGGCTGAGCCATGCCTATTTCCTAATGGGAAAAGCCAATGCAATTCCTCCTGGACAACAAGTCTTAGGTGTGGGTAAAGTGTAGCTGCTTCTGGATATTCCTAAAATTAACTGATGTTGCAGCTTCTGCTGGTACTGTTTTGCATGTGTAGGAGTATGTCAGTCCCAACTGTACAGAAATCATCTGAAGTTTTACTACTGATTTCCAGGGGGACAGAATTATATTTTCTCAGTTGTGAACTGTTTTCCAAAGTACACAATGAACTAATTCGCCTGCCATCTAAGACAATGCAACAACTATCAGAGATTATAGGGAATGAAATTATGTTAACAATTCACACTTGTGCAATGCATTGACGAGGACCTTCAGGGAGGGGTGCTCTAACTCATGGAGTGCTGTTCCTTTAATGTACCTGAAACTCATTTTCATACAGTTTACACAGGCAGACTGCTACATATAAAGATGACATAACCTGCTCTATAACTGAACTGTCTGAAGTAATTTTAATAATTGTACAAGACTTGAAATCAGTAAAGTCATCAGGTACTAAGAAAATATGTACCTCATCTAAGAACAATATTTAAGCATGCTTGTATTGAATCAGGGTTCATAGCTATCTTTTAAACATTTCAGTATTTAATTACTTTTAAACATGGTCTCCATACTTCAAAAACTCCTATCAGTCACATAGCACTTCTGTTGACTAAATTCCAGTTATATCAGATAGGGAATTAACAGTCATTCTGTATAATACATTTCACAATTTCTAAACCTCCCTTTTATTCTCTGAAGTAAGCCACGGATGAAAGTGCATTTCCTTTGACAAGCACATGCATGTCACTAGCAAAGCTGATAAAAGGGCCTCTAACTGCTGAAAAGTTCACTCACATCATTCAAGAACAAAAGCTGAATGGCTGAAGTTAATAATGGTGCACATAAAGCTAATTCCACAAAATATATTTAATTTTTTTTTGTTTCTTTGACCCTTGTCTGAAACATTGAGGATGTACTCATTGGAATGCAAAGCAAGGAGTTAAATAGGCAGTTGCCAGGTATTGTCTATACACATGTATCCTCTCTTAGGCACCCTTAAATGCATTGATACACCCGAAGAAAAGCAGAGCAAGCATTGATACACCTGAAGATAAGCAGAGCAAGCACTGGTGTACATCTTTCATATCAGACATCCATGCAATATGACACGAAAATTGAGAGAAGCAATTATATTAATAGAAAAAAGATTCATGGACCAGTGATCTGTAGTTAAGTGGAACAGTCACTCCAGTCTAGGTTTGTCCTCACTTAACTCAGTTCTAATTAAGCACACAAGAAATAACTGTTCAAATTATTCTTAAGCGTATCCACTTTACAGCTTTGTGTAAAAACTGATAACAACACCAAGTCAAAAAATAGCATACTTTTAGTTTTTTGGTGCTAAACTGAGAGCTAAACAGACCTCACATAGAAAAATTCTTTTAGCATAGCAGGCTTCATCCACAACTCAAAACATCAAAGGAAAGATGCCCAGAGCCTTTGCTATATCCTTCATACACTGCCTTTGAAGTACCTATATTTGCAGGACCACTGTAAATATAGTGCACTGGTGGCATCGGCCAGGGCTGAGGAGTAACATGCCATTTGTGTCTGGCGGATTTATGTTGCCCCTGAGACCTGAAGGCAGATGCAAAACCATCCACAGTGGCTTTCCCAACTGCTTCCATTTACCAGCTCAGGCCCATGAATGCACCAGCCACCCCCAGTGCAGCACTGAGCCGACCCAGCTGGGAATGGACATCCCCGTTTGTCCCTTCCCGTGTGCAGCCGTTCCAGCCCCACGGGATCCTGCTCTGAGGGTACACCCAGTCTCAGGGGTGTCACTGCACCACACTCCAGGGGTGCAGACTGACCCAGCTATTAGCCCAGTTATTAGCCAGCGCTGTTCCACAAGTCTCGTTCTGGACTGGCCCTGAAAAGAGGTTTTCTGGACTCATTCCACGCTGCAGATATGGTAAATCTTGCTAGGCACGATTTGGTTCTTTAAAGAAGTACCTCAGTGTCTCCCTTGCTGTTGAAATTTGACCATATGTACAAATTTAAAAACTGGCAGGAAATAAAATTTTCCAACTATTTTAACATGACATATAATTGATCTTTGCTGTTTTTGTTTTAACAGATACCAATGTCATTATGATGTTACTCCAGTTAAAAGTCCATCTGGGACATATACATACCTCCACTTACTATCCTAAATACTTATGTTTTATTGCTATTTGGAAAAACTAAATTACATTTTAGAGGAAAATGAACTGGTTATATTTCCCTCAATTTTCTTTGTAACTATCTCTCATTGTATCATCACCTCTTTTTACAACTTATTCATGTCAGCTTGCTCAGCATGAAGAAAGCAAATGAGTGCTGCCAATAAAATATGCCAGCTTATCTGGCGTACTCCTAAAGCTTTCTCAGTTTTGAGAAAAGTTCATCTTTCAGCTCACAAGGAAAAGGAAAAATAACACTTTTCTCATATAAGAGGCCCAAAGCAAGCTCTTTCCTTAGAGTGAGAAATTGAAAACTCACTACTATCTCACTGGATTCTTCTGTTGGTGTCTGTACACTTAAGTTACTAAAACATAAAATTTGCCCTTGATTAAGGTGCAGTTACATTAGCAACACCCCAATAATCACAGAAAAGGAGCAAGAAGTAACAAACGTAAAAAGCAACATCAGGTTAGAGATTTTGGGTTTAAAGAGATTGGAAAGTTGTTAAGAGTAATACTTCACATTTCTGTCTTTAAGCATAAATGCATTTTTAAAAAAATAACCTTAAACATCATTACATAAACATCATTATCCTTATATTACTGATTTACAGTCAAAAAGAATGTCCAATGACTTTCCCCAAGGTCAGGAAACAAGTTCATTGGAGTCAAGGAAAGAGTGCTAGAGAGTTCTGATCCTCTAATTCAGCATGTGGTTTGAACTCTTCAGACAGTTTGAAAAGCAATCAGTGCATTTGTGATACTGGATTTGCCTGTTTTGATTTAAATTTTTGAGAGCAATATCTTGAAAGTAGAAAGATGCTGCAAGGAAATAAACACCTTGGTACAATGCTTTACAGACATATGTTAGGTAATTCCTCACTTTGAATATGAATTCAGATACATCAATTAGCTTTAAGTTCTCTTCTGAGTATTTTCAACACGTGGAGTTTAGGCATAATTGGATTTTTTACCCCTGAAACACTTAATCAAGGCTAAATCAAAGAAAAAATTCACTTTCAGAAGAATTCTGTAATATACAAAGAAAATACTTCTCTATTTGCAAAAGATCTGCCAGCTTTATTAAGTTTCCTTCATTTAGAGACTTACTTGTTTTTCCTTTTATCCAATTAATGCATTAAATCACTTTGATGTGTTGCTTTTAAAATACGCAGTATCTGCAGTTATAAAAAGTACTAGACACATCAGCACCATTCATTCTCCAAACTGAGACAACACTGCTCATCTCAAGTACAGAGATGATTTTAAGGTGACTTGATTATTCCCCCAGTGTTTAAACAAACCTTTTATCAGTTTTAAAGCTACACAGCTGAGGTTTTTTCTTCCCTATAGAGCGAAGATTTCTGTCATCAAGTTAGCATGAGTCAAAGAGATCCTGAGTAAAAATCAATGGAGAGCAAGTCTGGTAAGATGAGCATATTTGAGAAGTGTAATCCTTTTCTTCCATCTTACATGTTTTCAATGCCTTCCAATGCAGAGGAAGCTAACATAGGCGAAATCTGAGTGCAATTTTGTTGTAAGCAAGCTCTCTTCTCCCTACCCTTGTACACCCAAAGGTGGATATATATGGAACTTGCTATGCACCTGACAGAAGTGCCAACATTCTCAGGGAAGATGTAGACAAAAATGTCAATAGAATATTCAGCAACAAGCCCTTAAAAATGAGCTTATCAGTATTTATGTAAGGCAGACATCAAATCGCACCTATAAGAAGCTATAATACGTATTATTGATAATAAAAACCATGTCACTTGGAAAAATGCATAATCACATATTTCATCTCTAATTTTAAGCATGTTGCATAGAAGGACTGGCATTGTTATCAATGTCTGTATTTCACTGTCAGAAGACCAAAGCCGTTAGAGACTTAGGTATGAATATAGACAGTTAAAAAGAAACCTAAACAAATCCAGAACCCATCTGAATCCCAGACCAATCTCCAGTGCTGTCTTTGCCTCTAAAAAGCCAAGTAACAGCTTGTTCAGCCAAACAGAGCTCAACCAAGTCACATCTGTCAGGGAAACAATAAAAGGACTTGTGTCAAAAACCCAACTCTGTCATAAACATTAATATCTGTGTTTGTACTGGTGTATCTGAGATCTGTATAATTCCCAGATTTAGGAGGATGCATTTAGCATAGCATAACCTATTTATATGGAAAGCTGGTGAGTTTTATTGCTATACAGAGCCTATGTGAACACGTGCTAACTCAGATTTTTACTGATATAACTACACAGGACACACACACACGGACTCCACAACCCAACTCTACCAAAAGTGGTTATAAAAACTGCAAAATCAGACGTGGTGCTCAGCCCGTGTCCGTCACCTGTTGGGAGCTGCTGTTCAGTGCAGGTGGCTCACCTCGGAGAAACTGTTGTATGTCATTGCCATGGCAATGCAGATGTGGCTTCCAGGCATGACGCAATCTGATAGTCCAACTGCTCCCTGTACTCCTGTTCTGCCTGGAACTAAAAGCCATGCTGAGAAGGATTAGTACTTTCATTTCTTCAACTGCATGGTTGAAGAAATGAAATGGGAAAAGCTGGGACAGCCTTAATTCTTCATGAGAGGCTTTAGCCTTAAGTAAAACCTCTAGCTAAGGTTATATGAAAGGTTCAAGAAGGAATATTGGGTGTTTCTCAATGAATCTGAAAAAGATGTATCACTGGAGTTATAAAATTTTTGTCACAGGCTATGGTTTAGTCTTTAAGGAAAAACAAATAAAAGATTTATATGAAAAACAGCATATTTTCTAGGCTAATAAAATGCATTTAGAATCTTTTTCTGTCTTTCTGAGATATGCTTCTATCTTTTGTAAGCTTTTCTGTGCATTCTGTACTTGATGTGTTTGAAAAATAAACTTGCTTTATGAGCGGCTCTCAGCTTGTGTCAGCACTTTCACAGTGTAAACATGGAAAGTTTTATATAATGTAGATTATGTTTAAAATAAAAGTGTCTTTCTCAAACTCCCAAGAATGCCTTTTTTTTTCATTAACTATATTAATCTTAATGCGATCAGAATCACTATGTAAAACAGCAATAACAATGAGCTGAGCCATCCCAGTACCTCCCGTTTCTTCCCACCCTCATTTTGGATTGAGCTTTGTTTCAGTTCATGTGGTCATATAGCCCAGCAACCCAAATATACTGCCCCCGTAAAGGCTTGGCAATCACACAAACACAGCACAGTGTAAAGCACTAGCCACTGCACCCCTTCCCTGTAATTTCCAAATCGCTGAGTTAATCTTTAGGGTTTTTTCCTGATTTCAGCTTGTTTAGAAATGCCTGTAAACAGGAGGAGCAGTTTCTACTCATTCCTCCAGTTGCTTAACAACCTTTACAGATTTTGTTTTCACAATAATATTTTCTTTTCAGATTTGATTTCTGTACTAACCCATCATCAGGTTAATGCGAAAAAATAATAATATCCTTCTTTTGGCAATTACACAGCTTCCTACTAAGTCAATCTCTTTGTTATTTTCTAAACAAGTGCATGACATTTTTCTTCATTATTTTTCCATTTACCACAAGCTGTGTTACAGGTCCTAACACTTTTCTTGGAGGGACTTTGTACCTGTTTGATTTCTGTTAGTTTTGAATCACTACTCATAAATGTAGGTGTCCAATTCTTGGACTGCTATCTTTTGTTTTCTTGTCATCACATTTCTCTCCAGTGATTTGTTCTTTCAGAACCAATAACCAGTTCATTCCTGGGACATTAATGTTGGCCAGTAAGCTACACGGGATGAAAAGCATGGCATACACTCCTACTGCTTCATGTTACATGTGTGAAGAGTTTTTAAACTTATTTTAAATTTCCATTTCTAATGTCAGGTATAGAAATCTCCCAGTAATTTCTCATGGGTGTTTACCAAAATGGCAGCTTTCGCAGAGCTTATCAAGGTACATGCTCTTTAGAAATTCTTATGTGAAAATGTATTTCTCATTAAGAATTCACTGGTCACTGTGGTACTTCTATTCCTCGGTCATCTCTCTACAGGTCATACAATATTTTTCACAGAAAAATAAAAATGTGTGTCAGGAAGTTAATATCTTCACCAACCAAATGTGAAATAATTGAATTTTCACTTTGATGGTCTTCAGTGCTGTGGCCAATAAAAGCTTGGCAGCTGCTTTTATGTATAAATTCTAAGTCACTCATCTCTTTCATCAAAAGCTAGCACACCCAGTCATCCATATGTGGCCATTTCTTGCTTCTGCTGTACCTGACTTTAGCCTGCTCTCCCATCTGTCAATCTCCTCTTGTCACTTCAAAAGCAGCATCTCAAAGCATTCCGGAATGTGGCTTTTTCTCAAGTGACATCTCAGGGTTGAGAGACACTTGTGAATAGAGCTAAAAGTTGCCACTTCACTCCTGAGTTCAATCTCTAATTTCTCTGCAGGAGATGCTGCCTGTAAACCGACAAGTGGTTTGAATTCTCCTTGACAGAAGGGTCTAGAAATGTAACAGTCCAGAGTCACAGCAGCTCATAATGGCCAAAGTAACACTATTTTAAAGAAGCAGATAAAACAAATATTCAAGAAACAAAAGCTACCTCACCTACATGGAATAGTTTGTTTATGTAATACAATTTATGTCACAAACAGCAATTTTAAGAGCAGGAAATACTATTTTTTTTACCACAAGATTGTGTTAGCACAGTACCTAAACTGCTGTTTAGAAATCCAGATTTTCTTTTCTGCTTGTCTGGATCTTTAACTACACAAGTCCCACACTGATGTAAAACATTCTTTTGCAATTATCTCTTTTTTTTTTTTATTAGAAGAAATAAACCCTGAAAATTACCAATTTGCTTCCTATCTTGTCAGCTCCAGAAGGAGATCAAAGGATGACTATTAATATAAAGAGTTGGGTGCTCTATAGACAAAAATTCATTGCTGTTTCCCAATACTCAAGAGTCTATTCTAATAGTCTCATGGAATATTAATTTCAATTGTCAACTACAGATTTTTTGAGACTCCTACAACAAAACAATGTAGAAATAATAGCCTGTATTAATTTTCTAAGACAATCCTTTACTGAAAGTCTGGACCAGGCAAGGTCACAGGAAGATTGATTTAAGATAATGTTAAAATGTGGAAGCACAAAAAATAAAATAAAAAAATGTGATGTGATCAAAGGGGTGTGATATTACTCCTTGAAAGTTAAAACCGTGTAAGACTTAATGAAAAACACACCAAAAATCACAGTTAAAGGGGCTATACCTAGTGAAATGTCAGACATACAGAACTGAGAGCACAGCAAATACAGTGATCATGTTTATACATGAGGGTTGTTTCACTGATCCATCAGCAGCACAGATACAAACAAGAGTTCAGAAGAGGATTTGGCATAATGGAATTCTCACCAACAAGCATTTTTAACAGCTTAATGATCTACTCTTTTCTGTAGTACACGCCTTGATTCAAGCACCAAGGACAGTGCTTGTTTGCATAATTAAATTAGATTTGTTTGACACAAACTGGATGTGTACTGTGGCAATAAAAGTTAAACCAATCTCTATTGTGAACAAAATTTTAAAATGAATTTATTTTTAAAGCATAAATTAGAAATTTATTCTTCTCTGTATTCAGTGACACATCTAAAAATCACCTTACTTAATATTATGACTATGACTTTAAAATAACAAATAAAAAGAAAAAGAATTCAGTAAAGAAAAAATATGATCACGATGCAGCTAGACAGGTGGAAGAGTATAAAGCAGCAAATCTGACTGCTGGATGAGAGATTATTCTGCAAAATGTCTGTATTTAGGTCAGTGAAGGTGATATGCGTAGTTAATTGGTGAATAGAGCACAGCACTAAAATCAATGAAAAACATTGATAACAGATGAGAACGTAGTTGGTGCTCTACACATTGAGTGTAGAAAAACTGATATGCTTATCCAAGAGATTATATGATACAGTTGCCTGTGATTACAGGGGGACTGAATTCAATGCCTCAGAGGTCTCTTCCAGTTCTACACTCATGAAAAAATGGTACAGGTACTTTAAACAAAAAGAAAATATGCAATCTGCGATCCAGTGTTACAACTCTAGCAATTTCAACGGGTGGTCACTGTTTTGCTTCTAAGTAGCAGTAAACTGTAAACTAATTTAATTTGTTTGACTCTACTATGCAGAAAGTCTTCAGATTTGGTCCTTACTATGCAAAAAATGAGTGGAAAGAAAACTATAATCTTGTGTATTAACCTCTTAGTGTCTCTCTTTCCACTATGGATGGATGGATAAGTTCTTTGAAATGCTTTAATATCTCATGGTTTATACTTCTAAAAACTAACCTTTGTACAATCTGCTTTTATGTTAAGAATCTTGAAACCCTGGAACAGTAGAATACATTTGTACAGCTACAGAACATGTCAAATGTAGAAGTGCATGTTCACAACCCCTTTAAGGAAAACACTGAATTTCTGTTTTTAAATGTGTACAAATGATACTGATCAAGACCTTTAGTATCTATTGCATCAGAGGCAATAAATAATAAGTCAATAGTCATCTAAATGAGGAGAAAAAGGAATTATTTTTGAAGGACTAGTAAAGAGGAATAAAAATAGTGCATTATATTAGTGCAAAAAAATAATTATGATGAGAGGATTAGGACTAATGGCCCTAGAAATGAACTCTTTTGATTATTTCCTGGAATATCCTCTCAGTTTGACACCTACCACCTGCGATGAAGAAGACAGTGCCTAAGCAAATAAAATTATTCACCTCTCTTGTGCATATTCACTCTTTGCCTCTTGCCACTTTAATATAAATTGCAACACTGACTCCTCATTAACCACCATCTACACCTCTTCTCTGATAAACCCAGCACTTCTGTCATTATTACAAACTGACAAACCTTGCACCACCCTAAAATTTACTGCAGCTCTAACTGTGAAAATGAGAAATATTGATAGCAACATTACAGAGACAACTAGCCCTCCATGTTTTTATTATCCATTCCCATGTTTTGGGAAACACTTCTGAGCATAGAATTTAAAGTAAAATAATAAGTATGAGTTTTAGCTAAGGTAAGTTTTCTACAGTGTAACAGAAGGTTGAAAACATAATGATTTAACTTAATTAGGTATAATTGTGAAATGAAGGTGATGCTTAATTCTAATCTTCCAGATGGAAGTAAGTGCCAGCACTATGTCGGGAGAAGTTTACAGTGCCAGAAATTTAGAACAAATTCATCCCCCTTCTTGTGAGAAAGGGGTGAACTTCCTCTCTTCCACTGCTTGGAAAATACCGCTGATTTTGAGTGAGTAATTGCAGATTTCCACCACAGTGCCTGAGATCAGAGTATGGCTTGTAATAAAGCTTCAGCATATTTCAGGAGTGAAGATACTTCTTCAGAGACTTTAAGATAAAGCACATGTTTTAGAGTGTTTTTTAGCCAGGTTTCATTCAGGCTGAATTTCCAGGAACTTAAGTGTCAAAATGCTAGAAGGTGACTTTCTATCAAAACCCCCAGTTTTCTCTTGCTCTCATACAACATTATGTCATGAGCACCCATGATTTTGGACCATTCTCTCACATTGTTTCCTCTCTGCCTTTTCTCATAAGTAGGGATGCCAGGTAGAGGCCACAATGACTGGATTTCTCCATCTTCAGCTCCCCACCCTGTCCTTCCTCAACAGCCTACAATTCACCAGGATGCTGAAAATCTGCGTAAGACTTTTTGCCATAGCGAATGCCCTGACAACAACCCCTCCCCAAACTGCCCTGATGGAGAGGAGCCCAGTACAACACCAGCCCCTGGCTCCTTCTGGAGGGAGGAAATCATGGTGGGACATGGATATTTTAGAGGAAGAGGGGAATAGCATAAGCCTCATGAGCAAGGAGCAGTGCCTGGGGTGGAAGTGAGGGGCCCCACTGCCCTGAAAACTTCTCCCACCTGGTGAAGGAAACTTTATCACTGGTTTAACTCTCCCTGGACACAATCCAGCTCACAATTATTTTTCTTTTCAAGGACATTTTTCTCCCTATCCCTCAGCTTCCATAAGGCAAAACCATCCATTTCTGTTAAGTAGCATGGTGTGTCAGTTTTCTGGCATTTGAGTGAAACAGTAACCATAAAGAAGGCTTGTGAGAGACAATAACTGTTCTTGATGTCAAGTCTTTCCACAATGGGGAACTGCTTTTAAATAACTTCTTTGAAGAATAAAATAGAATAGTTTCATGATAATTGTTTTATTTCCATGGAGAAGTGAAGGAAAAGCTGTAGGGCTTATATTCTTTACCATGACAGCTTGAGGATGTGCATAAGGATTCCTGTTTCTGCCTTCATTCATTTTAATATTTCTTTCTCATTTCTCTTAATTTTGTTTTTGGTTGTCTTCCCTGTTTCTGCATATATTATTGGATTTCTTTTCCTTCTTAGAGCTTTATTCCAAACTCTCTGCTCTCAGCTCCTCTCCATGCCCTGTCTTTGTGCCACTCACTCAGCTTGTTAAACACTCTCCCTCCCATTGACCTCTCTGGTACAGAGATAGTTGGTTACAACCTTTGTTGACAATGGCCAATTCTCTCTGTCAGTGTTCAAACCAAGACTCAAGGATAGCCATTTTTAGATAGGGTTAGTAATTCTAAGGAAAAACAGATACTGTCTCAACTGTACTGCACTCAAAGACAAAAATGCATTTGTTCAACAAGAACAATCTGTTTCAATCTAATCTCCCCTCACACCTTTGGGGAAGGGTAGGAGAACTCTAACGAGGATTAACAAATAGGTAAACCAAATCCATATGCCAAGTGATAAGATGAACTGGCATTTGAAAGGCATGAGGGAGGGAAAAAAATATTTCTGTAACAGAAAGAAGGTGATTTGCTGGAGAATACTATGATCTCAGAAGAGAAGGCACATTCTCTGTCAAACAGCTTAATAGATTTTTTTGATAGTAACTTCCCTCCAAAAGTTTATTCTGATTATTTTTTTTCTTTTTGGATTACTGTACTTTGCCTTTGCCAGGCATGACTCATATGCACAAAAATATCTTTATCACAAATGAAACACATTTTCAGATTTACATGCTGACTTAGCCAAAACTCAAAGCTTTTGGCTTTTAAAGTTTTTAAGTATTTCAAATGATGACAGGAAGGTCCGATGTGCTGGAAGATATGAGGCTCATCACCAAGGCAGCAGTAAACTCAGGTGAAGGCACAACAAACCAATTTTCCCCCATGACTGGGTCACCCTGTACTGAGGTGTAAAGGTCTGGTTACACACACACCACTGAGCGTGTATCCATGGGACCAGTGCTGGAAATGACATTTCTTCTGCATTGTGTGGCCACATAAATATCAATCTGTGCTTAGAAAAAGAATGTCATATCACTTGGAAAATATCACGGTATCTTGGGAATTTATTTTGGAAATTGGGAGGTATAAAAGGAAAGTATTACTCTGCGTGGCCTGGTGTTTCTGCTCTCTCCCAGTGTGAAAAGCAGGATGCTGGGCCAAATACCTGCTGTTACTCCAGCTGGGGAGGCAAGTTTCATACAAAACATTTAAGATATTTTGCCAATAATTTTTGTATTTGCTGTTGAGGAGTTTGATCACATACTCTTATTACAGTGGATAATTCAGATATACTAAGCTTTATACACAGAAGTGATTAACAAACACAGAGTACAATAAAAATAATGCCTGGTGGGAGGGTAAGAAAGTGTCCCCTACCTTCAAGAGCTACCACACTGAGCTGGTGGGTCTGGTGCACCAACATTTCTAGCAAACACTCACAGACTCATTCAGCTGATGTGGGCAGAGACAAACTAAAAACCTCAGTGCTTCTTAAAAGCCATGGCCATTCCTGTGAGAGACTGTGGGGGCACGTGAGACTTTCCTATTAAAATGGAAGTGGGAAGAAGAAATGAACAGGATAAGAACATATTCAAGAGCTGGTGACAGTGCAGTGTGCCTCCACCAAGGACAGCCTGCACAGTATATCCTGGAGGTACAGAGCAATGGAAACTTTCTCCTTGTTTTTAGGGCAGCTACAGGCAACACATCTCCCATGGACTGCTGTGCCTATTGCCATGAGTTGTGGCAAAGGAAACACAATAGTATCAAGCACTGTAGTGCTGAACTAGCAGATTATACCAAAGCACCTGCATTCTCTTGCGCTCTCTCCCCTTTTATTTCTTTCCTGCTTGTTATCACAACTACGCCATAGAGAGTTTTCTTTGAAGCATTCTTCTAGACACAATAGACAGCATACATTATTTATCCTAATGGAATAGTGTGCAAGGCACCCAACATATCTCACTTCCTCTGAATAACTTCAGGAGAGAACAGGGCAAGATAAAAACAGGCTACATTTTTTTCCTCAGAAAATGATGAAACTCACAGAAGATAATTCTCATGTGGATGAGGTTGCAAAACTAGGAGCTGCAGGAGCTAGAAAACCCAACTTTTTCTCCTGTGCTATTGAGTCGTTGAGGGAACTGGGTCCAGGTACTTACAGACTGACCCACATACAAATCAAGAGCAATGTGCAATTAAGATAACTTGTTGGGAAGGGCCCTGAGATCGTGACTATCACTACAAAGATGACTAAAAGCTACTTCTGTTTAAAAATGGTTCTATCCTTTCTTTGTCTCAGCCTCCCAGCTTATTTTCACACTTATGAAGGAGTGAACCCCTAGCAATTTTTTAATAAAATGAACTACACAAATGTAAACTATTATTTGTAGAAGTGATATCTGTCAACACTGAGAATTTGACTTCTTTGAATGTCAGCAACAAGGTATTTTTATACAGGTTCCACCATTTAAGGGGCACAGAGCATTTACTATTGCAAATGAACACTGCCATTACTCTGTTGGTATGAAGGCAGCAGCAAACATGCTTCCTCAGTTTAGTTTTGAATTCTGAGCAGAGCTCATATTTCACACAGTAATAGTCAGTAACTTCCATGGACAGGGAACATAATTACAGTGTCCTAGCTCCAAATGGCTCAAGGTTGTAAAGGATAATATATAGCACCTGCTGAATCTGCAGAAGAAAAAAACCTAACACAATAAAGAGCTCCCTAGTGGCACACCCCTCCTTTTTCAGAAGGCCTTTCCAACAGGCGCACAGGCAGGTGTTTTTTGATGGTTATGTTTCTGCAGTTGGTTCAACAACTGCATTTGATGGCTGCAATGACAGAATGGGAACAGACCAACCCTTCAGTTATTCCAGGTTTTAAAATCCAGCCATGCAAAACTAGGAAAGTTTGGAGTTACCCTTTCCTTTTGTGCAGCGAAGTCCTCCTAGTGCTATCTGAGGGATAAATACCACTCATCTCATGAAGATTTCCAGGGTGCAAAGATACATATCCACAAACTGCTCACTTGTGTTTCCCAGAACCTCTTTCTATTACATCTTCTGAACGAGAAATCAAAATTGCAGCGTCTCCTTCTGTAGGTCAGGAGCTGCAGAGCTCTGAAGACAGAGGCACACACACTTCCAGCTGCCCCAGTCATAGAAAACAATGAACAATTATCATCTGATCAAGCTCCTTTATTCAGCCATCTGCAAATCTCCCCAGATGTTCTAGATTTACAGAATATTCCAGTGGCTGGTGTCATATTTAAGCTTTGCTTTTAGATGTTCTTGATCCCAACCATGTGATAGGGAACCCTAATGAGTGAGAAAGGCACTATTCCACATGACTCTTTGGGTTATGTGCACTGTTAAAACACAAAATGCTGGATTGTATCTGATTGCACAGCATAACAGGATGATGCCAAGTTACCTTTCAGAGTTTCTTCCAAGAAGCTGACTCTGAAGGTGAAAAATCCTTAGATGAAAGGGAACTCTGCCCTGAAGGCCCTGTCCCTGCAGAGGCTCTGCTCGCCAATGTTTCATTATGAATATTATCACCTCCCGGACTCATCACGGCTTCTGCCATCACAGAGAAGAGTACAATCACTCCAATAACTTTGGCCAATGTCATGAGCAATTCCTGAAGATTTAAGCCAGGACCTTGGGAGAGGAGACAGATGGAGAGCAGGAGCAGCACAGGAATGCCAAGGTCTGTGCTCCCATCAGAGCAGGTTTCTCAGCAGATGACCAAGTTCAGTTACACAATACATATCCAATTAGTATGCTTGAATCAATTCAGACTCTAAGAGTTCCTAAATCTTTACAAACTACCAGAAATCTTTAATTTCTGTTATCTAGGACAGCCTTTTATAACTGACGTCATCTCTGTCATCAGAAAAGCACTCTAGTGGCAATAATTCCTCACACTGTACATCACTGCAATTTATTTGTTTCACTGGAAAGGAAAGGATAACTGAGGAAGAGAGCTTTTATTGTGATGTGCTCCCTATTGCAATGCTTCCCACATCCATACCCATTTGTATTCCATCACCTCTGGTTGTGAGCACTTCTGTCAATGGGGATTGTCATGGCTGTAAAGACTTAACTCCTAATACCTTCAGATTAAAGAATTGTTCCCAGGCACTTTTTTGATTTTTTTTTTCTTTTTTTTTTTTTCCTTTGGTTCACATTTTCATAAAGGATAACTGTTAGGGGGCTTAAAGGTTCAGTAATCACCCACTGTCAATCCTATTTGCTTGTTTTCTTTGCTGGGAAGGTGATAAAGTGTATTTAACCTGAGCCCCTCTGCAAGATCGAATTTTCTCTACTAAATGTTCTCTTGTCTCATGTCTAGGGTGAAACTTGGCACCAATTTCAGCAGAGGTAGAACTAAGCCCCAGTCCCCACTCTCCTTTAGTACCATTCATATGATGATACAGGTATTCAGGATACAGATTCAGATCATAAAAGTGTTCCAAGAAAGCTACCAGTTTTCATTGCTTTCCTCAGCAGTTTGAGCCATGGGAATATTGGCTAAGTTCTTTACGGTGAATTTGGCTGATGTTAGGATGAAAAATAATTTCCCTTTTGTTGTAGGAAGACCGATGAGATTGAGAGTATTGTGTTCTGTAGGCGCTTGGGTATGCACCTCTGTATAACCTAGATCCCCAGCACCAAATTCTGACTTCAACAGGACCAAAGAAAGGTCTAGTGGCAGAAATTGCTTCTCACTGTCCCGGAACAAGGAGTTGGGGCAGAAGGAAAAAGTCACAGATGGTTGGTAAGGTCAAATTGAAGAAGGTTTATATAAATAAAAAAGTTTGCAGAAAGTCAGGAAAAAAGCACGAGAGGAGAAATACATAGAAATTAGAAGGGTGACAGAGAAAAGATTGTAATGTCAGGTTAGAAGTATCTTGCATGTTTCCAGGTGAGAGTGGTTTTCTTTATTTAGTTGAAAAAGTCAGCCTAACCTTCCATGCTCAGAAAAGGAACAAACCCACCCAACTTTCAGTTTACAGTTTTCAGCTAACCCTACCACTGATGTTTCATTTGTACAAAATAGTGGGCAGTCACTTACACATGGATATGCTCCACACACAAACACCAAAGGTCACCAAAAGAATCATCTTCCTCTTTATCCCACAGCATAAAAGAGCTAGAAAACAGTTGCAACAGTGATCAGAGAAATCTGTCTGAAATTTTTAGCTGGTGCTAGAAACAGAGACACATGGGTCTGGGATATGCTATATACATGTGGAAGCAATGACAGAGGAATAGTTGAGATGTTCTTATGAAAAAAAAAAAAAAGCAAATTATGCTGACCATACTCTTTTCTTGGTTCTGTGGGCTACAATCAACTCTGTTATAGTGACATAATTTACAAAAAACTTGATTTTAACTGGTTGCATTAGAGCAACTGGGAATATTATATTATGGCCTTTAATGTTCTTAAGCTTATTTTGCAGTGAGAGCATGATGGTTTCTGTATAGGCATTTGCTGCTGAAATGGGAAATAGGTGGGCTGTTTGATGAGTCTGTCAGCTGGAACACTGGCAATTGCTACTTGGACTGCTTCAATGTAAATATAATTTTTTCTGGATCTGACTCTTTTCTTCATGCTAGTGTATACTAATCTATCTAATTCTTGTTATTATTTATTTTCATCAAATCCAGAAGTCAATCCTGACTTTTATGTTTATCCAGAGGATGTATTTACACAGCTTGCAGAAAGTGATGGTGAGAAATTTTCCAACTGCCACCATTTTGCTTCTATCTTTGTTTCCTCCTCCCTCTTTACAGAGGTCCAGCGTGTCAATTCTGCACCATGAGAAAATGTGCATTTCCAAGCAAAGTCCTTGGGCAGTTTTCATTTTGTAATGAGAATAAAAGTCAAAAGTCAAGTTTCATTTCTTAAATCAGATTTTCACTGTTACAGTCCATTTTAAATGATGCTGTAGTTAATAATCACATAATCAGTAGACAACACTCCTAGTTGGTTGTGTGTGGTTGGGTTAAGTTTGCTCTTTTAATTTCTCCTGGAAACTCTTCTGCCTGCAGTGATCTTCAAATCAGTTTTTCTTAATGTGTCCATTTAAGTTCTGAGATCTAATTTGTTCTTGTTCAGTATTAGACTCCCATTTTCTTCTGATTATGTCATACACATCTGAAAATCAGCCTGGTTTGGTTTAGCTTCTAAAACTGCAGCTGCATTCCCGTGCTTTATAACTATGGTCAGTGTGAATTAGACATCTGGAATCTTTCTGTCACTCAAAGCATTTTAACTCTATTTATTCCAACATCTCTCACTGACGTTTCTGCTTATCTGATGGTCTGCAAGATGTTTGTTTTCTTTTTCACAGTCCCACTGTGCAGTTGTGTCACTTTCCATGTAGCAAAGTGTTTACTACTGTCAAATTATCTACCTGGACAAAAGGAGCCATAGGATCTGCATGCAGTCTTAAAGTTCCTGTTTTTCTCCCTTCCAGTGGTGGAATTTTATACCATAACTTCAAGCATTTAGGCCTATGAATATTAATCTGAAGAGACTGTAACAAGTCTGGCAAGTAACATTTGGGGTTTTTATAAGTACTGCACACAGCATGCTGTCTAAGCAGTGACTAAAATGTAATGTCTCTTGCAATGTGTAAATGGCAAAATATTTACACCATTTCTTGAGGGAAGCTTCTAAAGCTATTCTTTTAATAAAATTTTATTTGTAATACCTTAAATTGGAGAGAAAGTAGGGGAGTCCAGTAAATACAGTTATTTTTCAAAAGTCTCCATAGGCACTATTAAGCAGTCATAAAAAACACTGGCCACATTTTCTGGAGAGAATCCATACTACTGACAACTTCTCACAGCTACCCTTCTGCCTCCCACTTGCCCTACTTTTGTGCTATGGAGCCACCTTATCTCAGGGAACATTTAAAGAAGCGGTTTCCACCGGAGTGAACTTCCCAGTTGCCCCATGAATCAATCCCCTGGCACAGATCACTCCGGAGAGATAGGGTCCACTCTTGCTCCCCTGCACTGATGCCACACATGGACAGACAGAAGCTTCTCCCACCTCTGGGCTGCAGCTGCTGCTTGAGAACAGTGGAGCAGAGCTGTGGAGTCAGACTGAATGGCCGTTCCAGGCAAGGCTTTTTCCAACCAGCACACTTGTAGTACAATTAAAGGAGTGTCTCCCCTCCTCTTCCCTCCCCCCTCGCTCTTGTAGTATCTGAATGTGAACTTCTCCCTTGGATAAACAAACACTTGTACCCGTACATATACTTCTGGCCTTTAAGGACTTTATTCTTGTGCCTTTTATTAGGATTTTCAGTTTTACCTGTCAGTTGTATTCACCACTGGCTGGCATTTCTTTTTCACCTGTATCGTGGGTGGCACATTATCTAAGACACATGTTTTTCAACCCACTTACCTAATTCCAGCAGAACTGGCAGAAGCTGCTTTATTAGCAGTATTTATACAACATATTTGCAATGCATACTTCATTTTTTTTTGTTGTTTTAGTAAGCGGGAGTATTGGCATGAGATTCTGATTTCACGTAAAACAACCACTGCCCACTATAGCCCCTCAGCCAGTCAAACAGTCAAAGAAGGCAAAGCAAAACAAGCCAGTCAGACATTATCAGAGAGAATGGTGATTATAACAAACAATACAGGGGGAAAATGCATGGCTATTCAGAAACTGTCTTTTGGGGACTGAAGAAGAGATCTGGAGCCATTTTTCACTAGGTTCATGAGAAAATGTCAGCACACAGATGCTACTGTACTGTCAGATTGCATCTTAATTTGGCCAAAGGGGACCCAGGCAGTCACCCCTCACAGACATTTTTAAAGGCCCATTACAAATCTGATTTATTGGTTGCTAAGAATCTCCCTGCTATAGTCTGCAGATTTTGCATGACATGGAGCTGAAATCCAGTTACAGATAAATGCCTGCTTCTCTATATGATCTAAATCCATCTGAATTCAGTATTTCTTGGGCATCGGTCAAGCCTTCCCGGTTTGCCCACCCCCTTTCCTCCTAATACCTTAAGGCAGTTTACTTCAGAATGAAGCAGAGCATTAACCTGTACAAAATTGCTAATTTGTATGTAACTCTCTTGCTGGCATGAAAAAAAAAAAGAATAAAGGAAATGCCTTTTGTTCTAAAGAGCCAGGGGAAAAAAATTCAGGAACAAAAGAAATGCATCTGCCCAACACGAGAAATGAGAAATTGCTGGGATACGTTTTTGATGCTTAGGCATGCTGGAGTTAACAACAATCATTCAAATAAAAATGTTAATTCGCTTCTGTTTTTCAATATTTAAAAAAAATCTATCAGCTTTTTCACAAAAAAAAAAAAAAAAGGAATTCCTTGCCTTCTGTGAAAAGCCCAAGATCATACGAGTGAAATGCATTTGGAATTACTGAAGAAACACCATTCAAACTTGCTCTACTTGAACTGCCCATTGTTACAATTCAGACAATGTACAACAACAAGCACAGTTCAACTTCTAACCATGCCCACATCACAACGAATTCAAAGTCAACATATTTCCATAAACTCACCTCCAAAGCCTTCATTTGCAGCTTCCCTGGCAAAAATCTAGCAGCATCGGAACAGTCATCTAACAATTTGTTACAGAAGCATGCAGCTTGTCCTAAAGCCTTGCGTTTTGTGCAGAACTATTCTAAACAAAGACAACATCAAAAGCTACACAAGGATCTCTCAAAGCAAGTCCAACTCAGCCCAAGTTTGGGTTCAACATCTGTCTGAACACAGTAGTGCCTCCCATTTTGGTTTTATTTTGTGGGATTAAACCCCATCTAATCTCTTTAAGTGACCACAACTCAGGTCCCAGCTATACCGCTTTACAAATCCAGAGAGAGAGAGAGAAGGAAAAAAAAGGCAAGAAAGAGAAGGCAGTGCCTTATCCCACCTTTCCATGGCTCTCAGCCCGTCTGTCTTCGCATGATCTGCAAACCACCTGTACTGGATCCAGCCCATTCTGGGGACAGAAATGATCTTCCCGGTAGATGTAGTCTCAGCTGTGCTTTGATTTTTCGGCACGAATGTCTAGAATCTTCTGCTTAAGCCAGACACAGCAACACGAAACTGCAGCTGAGCTCTTTTGTTTTCCCTCTCTCCGGGGCTGAGGCAGCGGCGCTCCCGGCGCTCCCGCTCCCGCTCCCTCCGCCCCCGGCAGCGCCGGAGCGCTCGGCTCCGCCGCCGGCCCCCGCAGCCACCACCTACCCCAGCCCGACCCCGCCGCCGAGATTCCGCCGTACACGGGCAGCTCGAGGGAGCGGTCAGGTGATCTTCCGGTTAAAAACGGAGAGGATGCTCGGGGATTGAGCGCACGGATCCGTGGTGGGATTCAAACTAGCCATTTACATTACAAAGCAGGGAGGGAAATAGGGCTCGGAGGAGATCATCAGGCATCCTTCTGCTTTCCAGCTCTCCGCTGGCAATCCACGCAAGCAGGCACAGTGCAAAGATATGTAATTAAACTTTTCAGTGGTAATAATCATATGTAGTTTGGATACCACGACTCTCCTAAATATTTTAAATTAGGGGCTTATTCCTAAATAAACACTATTATTTTTTTTTAAATATGCTATGTTGGTTCTGTATCCCTTTACAGATCCTTCCCAATTGCACATTTTTTACAAAAAGAATCTTTAAATATTTATGCTGAAGCTATATTTAATATCTCATCAGCAAATGGACCACACTCAACTTAAAACAATTATTAGTTCTCTAGTCACATTATTATATTGCAATTCAAAGTATCTTTGACGTAAGGACCATTACATGTAAACCTGACTCTGAATTGTATGTAGCCTATCCAATGGCCCTGTTCCCTGGGACTACCATACGGTGCAGGGCTTTGGAATTTAGGCTCTAAAACATTGAAAGAATTCAGATCCTTTGAGAGCCCTGTTTTTTGCCAGTAATCACAAATACACCAATGTTGTAGCAAAGTCAGAATTACTTGCAGATAATATGTTGCAATCAAATTCTATAGGAAGCAGACTGTGAGTCTTGAGAAAATACTGCATTTTTAAACCCAGTTACCATAAAAAAAAATTCTATCAGGTTTAATGAGACCAGAATTTCATCCAACGTATCTCCTTTGTATTCACTACAAAATGGTAGCAAATGGGAAACATCTGTAAAACTAGGCAAAAAGGGTAAAGTAGATGCCCATATTTAATCAGTTTTTCTGGGAAACTTTAAATGTGTAGATGTGATGTATCATCTATTCCAGCAGAAATCTAAATCCATGTGCCTGTGATCGTATTCCTAGGCTCACGTTAAAGGCAGAAAGGCTACCCATGCATCCATCATCCAGCACAGGCACTTCTAATGCTTCCCAGTGTTTCCAACAATATAATAAATAACCATTTACCCATTTCATATCAACTGCAGATCTGTCTGCATACACTTCAGTTCCTCTGGCACTACACACAGAATGCAGATTTCCACCTTTTACTTTCCATACTATCACTCTTAGGATGTAAGGTAATTCTTTAGATAAACACACAAATGAGCAACCCGGATTTCTTTTAGGATCCTGAGGGAAAGGAATCATATGAGATCATGGATTATCTGCACCATATTATTAGGCAATGCCTACTAGATTGATATTAACAACTCTATGTTGCTCTGACTTTCAGAGACTTAAGGTTTTTAACCCTGACACATCCTTTTTTTGCAGTGCTCTAGTAGAAGTGCTTCACATCTTTCCTATCATAGACAAAGTTTCTGTCATATTCCATGAGCTTTTGGCAGAAGGCAATACTGATTGCAAGGGGCTGGTAAAATTCCCATAACTATTCCATATCTATATATATATACATATGACATTCTTTCAAACCAGTCTTCATAGGAAAAAAAAATCACCGGACTTTTGCTTTGCTATATTTAATTTAATTATATATTGAAAGAAAAAAAAAAGGCAGAAAGGGGACTCTGGTCATGCCCACATAAGCTATCCTTGTAGAAAGATATCTAATGACTACTGCACACTTAAGACTTGAATGTGTTTATGATGATCCCAACAATGAAGGCCATTGGATCCAAAAGAAGGCAGAAGCAAAACAACTCCATCTCAATTGTTTAGGTTCCTGGTTACAAGTGTAATTCTGCATTTTTGGGGGCACTTTGTATATCCACATGTAGTTACTCTATTAATAGCGTTTTTTCTTCACCCTCCTGAAGCCACAACAGTGAAAGCAGGGCAGTGACATATGTTGGCTGGAAGGGGTCAAATAGGAGAGAGCCAGCTGAGAAAGTCACCTGAAGAGCCTAGCAGGGCCAGCCAAGCTACGTCTTCAGAACTCAGAACACAGAATTGAATACATATTGGTGTCTTCTAACTTGGATATTGGCAACATTTTTTTATTGCTATAAAGTCAACATAAAAAGTGTTTTTAGAAAAGAAATAGGCCTAAACTATCATTGCTGAAAAGGCAAATAGACACAAATTACCCTGCCTGTTAGTTAAGAGTAGTTACAACTCTGTAAATCATGGGACTGCTCAACAAAATTTCCAATCTAAAGTCAACTACTAGAATGCAGTTGTCTGATTGTGCACAGGACTCCCACTGAATGTGATGAGTTTCTTGATGAGCAAGAGGATCACATCTTATGAACACTTATTACAGTCATCAAAATGTTCAGTTTAGCAAAGCAGAGTACAGTAGAGCTTTTCAACAATGAAATGCTGTGGTCACCCAGCTAGTGCAAAGTATGGTTTACAACTCTCAAAAGAAAGTAAATTTGTTTCTAAGAAATAGAGCAATGATTTCAGACTACCAAAAAAAGACTTTTATAATGTCTAGACTACCGTACACATTGACAGGAACATGACAGTCAGACTTTACATGTTGATGCAGTAATAAGTACAGGTCTAATCCACTGGAAGAAACTGGAGGATTATCTTCCATCTAAGAGCTATATGTATACATGTACACAGATATATAAATAATGTGTACAGACATGTATACATAATTAATTAAAACCATATAATAAATATGGATGAAAACTTGTCTCAACCATGCAGATAATGATTATGTTTTGCAGACTGTATGCAGTAATACTTATCAAAATTAAAATCTGCACATGCTGATACTTTACTCAAGTAAATACAGTATTTTTAAATCATTATCACCTGTAATCTTTTGAAAGGAATTTGAAAGTTCCTCAGCAGAATCACTGGTTTTAAATCATACCCTTTTAAAAATTAGAGCTTTAATTTAAACAACAACACAGATATAATCAAACTATTGAGGCATGACAAAAATAAATTAATGGTCTACTTTGTGATAGAAATAGTCTCAATATTTGCAATGTTAATTTCAAAACAGTAAAAAAATGCATATATCAACATAAAATAACAATAAAAATCCCTATTTTATTTATAATATCAGCCTTAAGGTTGGATTTATTCCTAAAGAAGCCGTACAACTAGGTTGCATCTCTTTTATACAAGTCAAAAAGGTATATCCTTAAAAATGAAACTACATGCAATCAATAAGGAAATGGATGTGTCATGCATTTATGAAGTCTTTTTGAATTTGTGCAGCAAACAGGAATGAATGACTTCTTTTCCCATTACTCTTCAGATGTAGAATTTGCAAGTCTATGTTTCAAAATCAATGATAAAGGAAGATACTGCTATTGACTTCAGATTCTTTGCATCAATATCACTGATGAGTGAAAATATCCAAATGCATACAAGTTACATACATAATTTGTACAATGGAGCAAACCACCAAAAAAAATTGCATTTACAGTATTTTAAGTATCCTGCACCCTCAGAAATAGTGTAAGTTATAATCAGTAAATTTAACAATTTTGAGGTATATTAGGTACTGCAGGCTGTACCTGCAGTCCTTTGTGATCATAGGATAAATATTGCAGAGTAGAAAGTGAAAGAAGGCTGAGGTAGAGATGTGGTCTGAATCCAGTTACATTGTAAATAAGCCATTAGACATGTGTGGTCTGTGACCCCTTCTAGAGAAAGCCTCTGATGAAGGCCTTCCCATGGAATCGATTAGTCAAAAATTTGACTTTAAAATAGACGGAAAGAATTGACAGATGATTAGCTAGGTTAATACAAATATCCTTTGGAAATCATGACTTTTTCTTGCCAAGTTCTGGGAAGTCACAAGAAGAAATTATGGAAACTTTACTTTCTTCAAAAAACAGGTGAATGATAAAAATAGAAGAAAAAAAATTTCTTTTGACAGTGAGGAAAAAATTCAACATCTAGCCTGCTGGAATGCCCATGCTTTTTTTCCTTTGTGAGTATGTTGCACATTGCACAGGATTGCATCCAGATGTTTCTTGATTTTTTCCAGTGAGGGAGACTCCACAACCTCTCAGGGAAATCTGTTCCCGGGTTTGGTGACCCACACAGTGAAGAAGCTCTTTCTAATGTTCAGGTGGAACTTCCTGTGCATCAGTTTCTGCTGCCTCTTGTCCTATTGCTTGGCACCACTGAGAAGGGCCTGATCCATCCTCTTGTCATTCTCCTTTCAGCTACTGACAGACATTGATAAAGTCCCCTCTTAGTCATCTCTCCTCAAGACTGAAGAGGCCCAGCCTTTCCTTGTAAGAGAGGCGCTCCAGTCCCCTGATCATCTTCACAGTCCTCTGCTGGACCCTCTCCAGGAGCTCCATGCCCCTCTTATACTGAGGAGCCCAGACACAGCACTCCAGATGCAGCCTCACTAGGGCTGAGTAGAGGGGTAAGTTACTCCCTTGTACAAAATTTGTAGAGGGTTTTGTTTGAATTTGGGGGATGGAATGTGCAGCTCTCAGCCAAACTTTTGCAAAACTTCTTTGCCAACCAATTCTGAGACTTACGTTCCAGAGAAGACTGAATGTCTTTATCTAACTACTAAACACAGTAGTTTTAATAACTTTGGCAAAAGCAAGTGTGCAGTGATGGAGAAAAAAACATCCCATAAAAATGTCTGGTTATGTTTTTGAGGATATTAATTTAACTTTCTTGGGATAGTTCAACTGTTTCTCCTTAAGATTGTAATATTGCCTGTTCAGGCTCATGATGAGAAGGAGAAGATAATTATAGTCCTCTTCAGACAGTATGTTCATTAAGTGTGTTATTTTGGATAAGTAAGTTTTTAAATTGGTTTCCAGTGCCTGTCAGCAGGATGCTCTAAGGTAGCACGGCAGTGAGGATCTGTGTGCCCACCCCTTTCCCCTGTTGGAATTCAATACAGTTTAATTGAATTACAATAGGGGTAACCACAAGATGTCAATTACTGGTTTATTCACAGTGTGGACCTCTACTTCCAATGGCACTTGATTGACTCACTCAGCACACTTCTCTTATTACAGGACCTCTTTCCCTTCTTCCCAGAGAATAAGTATTGTACAAAGATGCCACCTTCTTTATTAAACAGCAGCATAATCACCCAACTCTTGTGGCACTGACTGCAAAAATTAAAGCTCTATCTGGTCTGAGTTTACAGCATATGACCTACTTTATTTGAAGCTAGAGTTGGAATCTCTTTCTGCAACTATGACTTTGCTCTTCAGTTGATAGTTTTCCTCTCTGGAACTGGGAAGATACTATTTTTTTGAATTATGCAAAACTATCATTTGCCCAATGAGAAAAATTATAATTTTGTATGTTCTTTTGTGAAAATAGAATAGTTTGGAAAGAATCTCCTGGAATTTCAACTGTTCAAGATATGTGAAATAATTAAATAAAAAGAAATCCTTAACCTATCTTTCTGATTGCTCCCTAGTCCTCTTTCATCCAATTTAAGACCTGAAACCATAAAGACACCAAATGTTTTTACTAAAAGCACTTAGTATGTTGCAAAGAAAATTACCTAAATCCATGAAAACTGGTCAAAGATTTTGCCAATTCTCCTTTTATATAAATGATATTTTGATTAAATATAATTTTAAATAAAAATGGTGTTATTGCAAGTTTGTTTTTTTCTTCTGTTAAATAGTCAAGCATAATGAGTTTTGAGTTGTAAAACTTTTTCATGGAGAAAAATAATTTTCTGAGCTGTAAATGGCAATTAAAGTGTAAATTTAAAAACCCACTGTGGTTGTATCAATGTTAATATGACACGACTGTGTTTTTACTCAAATGTTGTTTCACTGTGATTTAAGAAGAGCTAAATTACATTTTGGCAAACATTCTCTAATCCTGTGTGCAATGCTGATCCTACTAGTAGGAACGAAATAGAAAGAATAAGAAAATTTAAATTTGCAGGAGGGATGGATGTAATGTTACAAAGTAACAAGACTCTTGACTGAGCCTTCTCACACCAGTGTTATTGCACTGTGCTTCAAAGTTATTACTTGCTAGTGATTATTTGCTCAACTGCATGTTTGCTTAATGCTCACTAGTCCCTAGATATGATTCAATTCCCTTTTAAAACAGTTCTCAAAATTTCAATTACAAATTTTGGATTATTATAATGCTAATAAGAAAATAAGAAAATCAATTTAAGCATTAAATCTATTCATTTATTATATTCCTATTTATTGTAACTATTAAAATGTCATTTATTTATTTATTTATTTAATGTAATAATAAAAGAAAGAAACTCACAAAAGAATGCAAAATACATTTTGGCTGCCTGCTTGTCTACACTTTATTAACATACCTTGTTTAAAATAAGTCATGTTTTTATGGGCTTGCTATAATTCCTTTGCAGAAGAAAAAGGAAGTACTATACTTTTTGCACAAGTAGCCCAGCTCCACAGTTTGGTACTTGCAGAACAGGAACACATTCACTATTGTAACTCCTAATGGTGACTGACCAAAGACTGTAATAGTCCACTGAAGTAAAAAGATATTTTACTGGGAAGTGGCTGATTTTAAATTTAAAATATAATCATTCTGGGGAGACCCAGGATTTGGAAACTATTACACATTCTTCCTTTCCCCTGCTCCTGCCATGTCACATTGAACAAGGAGGTAAGCATTTTTCATACTACTGGTCCTCCACTCTAAAACTTCTAACATGGGGAACTCATCGGCTAGGAATTTAATACTGAGGTTTTTGTTTGTTTGATTCAGTAGTTCCTATTAACAAAACACAGTAATTAAATGACTGAAAATATATATAAAATAATTGTACCTATTTGTAAGTATGAGGTATGAAAGATATTATTTTAATTATTTTATTTAATCTTTCTTGTATTTTCAGTATTTTAACTAGGCGTGACAGTATTTTCTGGTTAATAAAAATGTGCTATTATTATAATTAATATTATCAATCTCTGTATTGATATGGTGTTTTAGAAGATGTCTCTTTGCATGTTATGTGCATTTTAAAAGTCCAAAGAATTGTCACACTCAATTCCTATATGCACACATAAAACCTATAGTTTTGCATTTAAATCAATTATTGGACAGTTGTGTAAGAGATTCTTCTGGTACCATTTTGATTTTTTTCTTTCTAGAAGAGTTTGCCTAAAAATAAAAGCCTCATATTCATGATGTACATAGTAATATTCCATCTAGTCATTAACAGTCAAACACTCACACAATGACACATCTGACATAGGCAGCTGAGTTGGGAATTGAAACCGTAATAATTAACAATAGATTTCCTGATCTCACCATGTCTAGTAAATGAAACACTCTGTGGTGTGCTTGCCCACTGGAAGAGGGAATTAACTCGGTATGAAAAGCAGAATGGAAGTATATCTCTGATTAGATCTAATGCACAAGGAATGCAACAATGGGAACCTTGTGTCAGCAGAACACATCAAACTCTTTTCTAAATATTGTGCATGAGCACGCAAAAACATGCACATACACATTCTCTATAAGAACCACAGTGAAATAACACGGGATGTACAAAACACAATCCCTACTGCAATAAGTAAATAAATAGATAAATAAATGAAGTAATAAATAAAATTGCTGCATATTCTTATTTCCTGTAAGCAACTTAATCTAACATTTAAATTTCTTCATGAACTTTGATCCCATTCACATCAAATTTCCTACATAAACGACTCTTTCTGTTCCTCTCCTGACCAACGTCGCGGCTCTCAGCGTTCAGGACCCTGGAGAGCAGCAGTGCCCAGAGCCCCGCTGCCAGCGGCCCTCGGACCACAGAAACACGCCCAGCTCTGCTTTTTCATGTTCCATACGTTATCATCCTCTCTTATTCTATATCTCTTACGACTGCTCCATCTTTACCCTCCTCTTACTCAAATTATCTTTTTCTTTTATAAAGATATTTACTGTTGCAGCAACTTTTTGTTTGAAACAAAATGCTCTCCCTTTCATTCTACAAACTGAGTTGTTTTTGTTTGTTTTTATAAGGCTGCCTTATATTTAATATTGACAATATTATCATGGGACATTCAATATAATTATTGTATCAAGCATTACAGTTTAGTTGTTTCAATACGTACCTGGCTGGATACACTGCATACTTTACACTCTGTTCTGTTAGAAAACTTACTCTGTAGAAATCCTGAATAAGAAATTATTGTGTTTGCAGTCATATAAATTAGTTCAGTACAGCCATAACAATGCAACTGCAGTTACTAATCTTTTTTCATGTATTAAAGATATTTTAATATTTCAGATTCTCTTCAAAGCTTGGAAGACCAGGTAAAGCTTAAAATTATAACTAAAAACATAATTCAGCAAAAACTTACAAACGTGAATAATCCCAGTCCATTCACTGGACCTACTCACCTGCACAAAGCCACATGGTATGCCCTTGCAGGTGTGCAAGGGCCTAAATGATCTCATTAAGCCTCAGAGTTTAATTAACTCTCAGACAGATATAAATCAAGAGTGATTCCCAAAAGTCAGTACAGACTCACTGGTGTAACGTGGTAAAATCTATGTTGGTTTCTTATGGAGAATCACGTTTCTCTAATGGAATTATGAGAGGGAGGCAAGAAGGGAGGCAAGGAAGATGTGGGTATGACATACACACATACATGCATTTGTCTGTGTGTCCTTCAGTCTGCCCTACGAAGTTTGAGCACAACGGCCAATTAAAAACCATTTTTATAACGTAATTGTCATCTTCAAACTATCAAGCTTTTATAATTTTTTTGAAGATACAAAGGGGTAGGAGAACTCAGGAAGGTCTGAACGAAGAGTACATTCTGGAGATTAACCACAAGATTCATAAGAGACCAGATTTGGCAGCACGGAAGCTTTCTTTCTTTCTAAGAGCTATGAGAGTTCTGAAAATATATTTCACATCTCTCTTTCAATATGTGGCCTTTGTAGGTTTCTTCTGCTACATGGAATTCAGAGTGCATCCTCAGGGATGGCCCCTCCATCAGAATAAGAAGTAGCCTCTCTTTCTTCACAATAAACAAAACACTCATGTAATGTGCTGTAGAAGATTCAGACACACACACAAAAAACCATCCTCAAATGAAAACAGTCAAACTGTCGAAATGCTGTGAAGAACTGCTTATATTGGCTCCAAGGCACCTGCTACCGAAAATGCACTTTCAGTCAAAGTACTTATCGATACACAGTAGGAAAATCAGGCAATATAAAGTGGGAGGTCTGAAGAGTAAACCCCACATATTTTCAAGAAAAAGGACATGTATTTTTTAGACAAGAATAAGTACGTCAAACATGCATACAAATGCAGTTACATTCAAACACCATCAACAAATTATAGCCTTACTCTGGATCACTCATAACTCAATTTGGGCTAACATATGGGTCATTACATAGCCTGGGAACTGGGGATGACTGTCTGGAACCAGTCAGTCCCTGAAGACAAACTTCATATGTCTGAGATGAATTTTAGACTCTACAAAGCACTTTGGGCTGAAGTTCTTTCTTGAGCACAAAATCACGAAATCCTACTTCCATATGCGGTGAAAGAGGAAGGCAAACCGTCCTCACTAAAAAGCCAGGAGTTGTTATTATTACTGAGATCCCATGCCTTCAAATTCAAAAGCAGAGTAAATAATGCCGCTCTGTAGGCACTGAGAGTGAATGTCAAATGGAAACCAAACCTAGTACAGCATGATCCTAATAAATAATATTTCACTTCTAAGAGGCCTTGTTTTTTCCTAGCACAAATAAAAATATTTTCTCTAGAAGAATTTTTGATAACTTGACTATGACGGACACCTCAACTTATCCAAAACCCAAAATAAGTGCTATTTTCTACAAGGACTATAGAATTAAGAAGCCCCATATTTGGCAAAAGAAAATTGACAAGTAAAGATTTTAAAAGAAAGCTGTGAATTCAAATGTGCGCTAAGAGTTATGACTGGGGATAGGTAGTGAATGTTATCAATAAGAATTCCTATTGTAGGACTACAGAGAATTAAGTTTCCTAAGCCTAAATCCTATAAAATGGGAATATTAGAAACAATCAAAATACAGATGAACAATTGCAGTTGCTATATGTAAAAGTCAGAAATCATACTAAAAGCTAACCTTTAATGATACTTTAGGTGGAAATGTTATGATTTACGAGTTGGCATCCCAAGAACCCAGCTTACAGTCTCCTTATAAGGAGGAGACTACAACTACTCATTTTCCAGAGTGTCAGGCCTGTATCCAGTTGTCAGACTCAACACCAAGAGCCTAATCTTACCTTTTCTTTTACTGTACTATTCTTTATTCTGTGCAACACCTTCACACATGAAGAGAAATCCATTTTTGACATACACGTCAAGATTTCTGATATCACAGTCTACCTCACTGTTCTCCACTGACAAAAAAATTCTTGTGAACAAAGATTACATTTACCGAAGTTTAGTGCATATTCATCCAACCCTTCCAAATTTTTATATGGAATTTGATAAAATAAGCACTAACTTTTGAGTATTGTTGTCAAAATCTTGTTGTAGACTAGCAAGTGCAAAATACAAACATACTATTGCATTACAAATATTTCTAGCTTGCTACTCCATTAAAATATATTACAGAAGGATTTTTCATTTGAACAGAAGAGTAGAACAGGAGCAACTTATATATGGCTAGTCCTAAATGAGAGCTGAAACCTTGACTAGGTTATAGATCCTTACTGTTGGTCTCATGTTCCCTAGAGGATTCATAAGAGGACTTGTGGATTTTTACCTTGCATCTGATTCCAGTGATGGTAGCATATTTTCATAGATAGAAATTTTCATAGATAGAATATTAAGGGTATTTTTAACTGTGAATAAAGAAGAATAGTTATTCATCAGTACTGCAGATGCTACATTGAGCTTCTGGCATTCTTTTTCTGCTATTCAACTTTTTCATGTCATAGCAAAATATTCTATTTTAGAGGTAATCCTAGATAACAAAGAGTTGCTTAATCAATACAATGATCTTACTGTCAGTTGCATAGGCTATTGAGTACTATTGGCATTTCATCACAACAGCAAAAACAGATGACTGAAATGTGGAGAACTCATTTCTTTCAAACCAGGATACAGTCAGATAAAGTGCATTCTGAATTGAAAACTAGATAGTGAATGGCTCAATTGCTTCTATCCTCTCTTTTAGAAGGTAGAGCTGGATATATCACAAGGAAATTCATTCCTATTTAGGGCATGGTTAAAACTGCCATCTATGCAGCTCATTTCATGAGATATGTATTCCAGAGGGAAGGAAGAGAATAGTTAGAGACGAGTGATAAACTGGATCATCACTGTGAGTGAGGAGTAGTGAGAGAAAGTAGTACAATAACTTCTTTTTGAAAACTATGGATCTGTTAATACAAAATATGCATGTCTCATAGTTCTGTGGCTACAATTTTCAAAGAATACCTGTATCCCACTGAAATGCAATGGAAAATCCATGGGGCAAATCATAAGAAAAAAGCTCTTCAACTATCTACTAAGAGTATAAAATCATGTTATATAATTCTTGCTCACGTTCTGGATGGGTTCTTCTCACTTCCTTTCTTTAGAAACCTATTTTCCTTGAAATCTGACCACCATGCATGCTTCTACTATAAAATGTATTTATATTAATAATTTAATGATAGCTGAGCCACACAAGGTCATTTGCATTTTGTGGGATAGAGGTTATTTTACTAGATTTAAAAATGAAGGAATAAAAGAAGCATGGCATGAGTCACTAAAAAGGCTTTTTTACTTTAGGACCTAAATATTCTTATCAATAACTCTGTGGAATTGTTCTTCCCTGACAAAACAAACAAACAAATATATAAATCAATATATTTAATTGGCATAATAATTCTTTAGACTCAGTTGCAATTTCAAGATAGAGCAATTTCAAGACAGAGTTCCTTCGGGGTTCTTTCTTGTTCCTTCTTGTTCTTTCTTTTCATTCCCTGACCTTCAAGTCCAACAATCTCCCTTTCTGGAGTATTACCAACAGAATTTTGAAAACCAGCCAAGCTAACCGTGGTGGTGGTGACAGTAGATTTTGGTATTTCCTTGGAACACTGAATTGTGCAGCTAGTTAAACTGATTTGAGAGATGATAAGATAATCTAATGATCTGCAGTCTAGTGTAGTTTCTTGTATCAATACCCCTATAGAAAGCAAAGAGAAATAAAAACTTATTCCTGTCAGAACACACAAAATAGTCTCAGGAAATATTTAGGAAACAGTTAAAAGTCTATGTAAGCAACAAAAAAAAAAAAGCGCCTCTATAGTACAACAACTGAAGTACCGGTAGCATAAAAAAAGAGGACATCTCCCACTCCCAACAAATGAATTCAGATGCTGGGATTGCAATTACTATTCCAAAGTTAAAGAAATATAAAATGAAATAGATATTTGGACCCCAGTTAAGAATTGTACAGCAGAACAGACAACAGAATTAGGCATGCCTGGAAGTAACATAGCTGATATAATTACAAGAGAAAAAAAAAATTAAAGAAATAAAATCATTCATCTACCATGAAACTTGTGCTTCAGCAAGTATGAGATCAATGGATTATGTGGTTTTCGGAGGCTTTCATTTACAGTTAAATCCAAACTGAAACACCAGAGCATTAAAGCCAGAAAAACCCGAAGGTCAGCATTTTTTTCAATGAACAAAGTATTAAAAGTACTCTCTAAGTGAGCACTTCTTTTGTTATATAAAACCCTGTTCACTGAACCGATTTCCTGTTAGTAGACTGAACCATGGATTAGGTACATTTGATTTGAAGAATGTCACTAATGAAACAAATCATCAGGAAAGGAAAGAGAATTTTAAAGTGTGCTTAGCACACTGCAGGGTCAGAGTGACGAGGTTTTGTAGAGCAGGGTGGAAACTCAATGGAAAGATATAAGGGAAAAATGTGAGTGTATGAAGAGGAATTTATAATGTGCCTTTGGAAAGCTGAACCCTCTGAAAGAGGCACTTGGAGTTGAGGTAGCTGATGAAATATAAATGTCAACAACCATTATAGCTTAATGCAAGTGAAACGTTTGTAATACAAAGTTATAAAGAAGTGTGGCTCTATTTGAAGTCAGTCTGGGTTAATGGAGGCCATATGTTCCTACAATTCGGATCAAACAATTGGTGGTCAGAGTCCCTGGCTTCCACCACTAACGTTATCATTAAATCAGTGTAATTTTAAGCAAGCCATGCCTCAGTTTACCTGTTTAGGAAACCAGAATGGCATTTAACTTGCTGCAGGGCTAAATTATGCTCATAAGGTACAGGGGATCATTGTAGTAAACATTATATGCATGTGAAATTTTATGAGCATAATCCCTGTATCAACAGTTCTTTGAATAATAAAAGACATGAAATCTGCAGGATTGCAGGTGTAAAGAAGGCTTTTTTCCCCCATCATTGTATAGTAAATTACACATACTTAGAAAAAACAAAACTAAGATGAAATGGGACAACTTTGCAATTGTGCTGAGAATCCAACATTCATCATCCCATATGTAAAAATCTATAGTCTTAGGATAATTTTCTGATATTTGTCTGGAAGACAGTCAATGTTATGCACTAAAATCTAAAAGTCCATTGTTCATATCGCAACAAATTGCATTGCTTATCATTGCATGCCACAGACACAAACTATGAGTGGATCCTTGTTTCTGTGCCAAATGATAGCTTTAATTGTGACATTTACAGTACCATCAGGACAAAATAATTCAGCAAACTATTTCACTATTTACCATGAAAACTTTCACAACACTGTTAGATATATCCTTCTCTGGAGACAGTCATGTTGAAGAGGCAGGTGCATCCTCAGCACCTTTCTAGATGTCCTTGCCTTCTTCACGTGGTGAGGAATGTGTGGTACCTTTGACTCACCAAACAGTCCCAACTCAGCTTATTCTACTATCTTTTTATTATTTTTTTCTTTTTGTTTGGGTTGCTTTGTGGGGTTTGTTTTGTGGGTTTTCTTTGGTTGGATTTTTCTTTGTTTTGTTGCTGTTGTTGGAGGAGGATTCTGTGTTTTAGTTAGGCTTTCAATCTTAAGACAATATTCCTGCATGGCAGAAATCAGATATAAATCTATATCCTCCTACATTAAGAAATTACATTCTCTGACAAAAAAACTTTGTTAACACACATTTAAGACTCTCCACAGTATCTCTTACAGAGCATCACTTCAGAAAAATTAAACCTTCTGAAAAGCATAAAATAAAGAATTACAGTACATGACAGCTCAGTCTAACTCACTCCAATTTTACCTCTGCAAAAGCCACTGGGAATATCTGTGACAGCCCATCTCCAAAAGCAGTGCATGACAGGGCAGAGTAGTAAAATATAGAGTGAGTTAAACAGGAAAGAAGTGTTTCTGTGAAGTAAGTGAAGTGCTTTTTCCATGATTCTTTTATATTATCTGCAAAAACAGAAGGCAAAATATATATGGCAGGGCATGGATTAGCAAGGGCAGAGCTAAGGTTAATTTTATATTTCCTCCTTTCCCACAGTTTAAATTTGACAGGTCAAAGCACTGGTAGTTAACTTGTGAATCAGGCTACAGAGGAAAATTCATAGATTTGTAGGTAACTCATGTATATTTCAATTAATTTGCTGGACTACTTTCCATAATCAGTAATTTTGGTTTTGCTAAGTCCTGTGGGTGTTAAAATATAAGAGGAAACCCATTTTTACACAAGACTTCAAGTGGATTTAGGTAGATACAGCTATTGCAGAAGTTGAAAACTGAGATACTGTCGCAATTAGGCAAAAGGAAGTACTTTATTCCACTCCTGAATACATTAATACAGCAGTAATCATTCCCATTATTCCAGTAATTCCCATCACTGGAGTTACTAAGATACTAAGAGAGATGGACTGTTAGTTTTTCTCAAACCTAAATCAATCTCTGTGAGTTACACTACTTCTAAATACAAAAAAGGAGGCAGATGTTTACAGATCTCTGGTTTTGAAAGACTACTTACAGGGCTAAAATTTCCTGACCTCAGGCTCCTTGCAGGGGGTTCCTAATGATCAGCACAGAGCCTGTCTGGTGAAGGAGTGTTCTGGGTTGCTGTTTTTTTGTGAAAGAACGTGCTTAGTGCCTGAACATGGCTGAGTGAAATGTTTATTATTTAAGTTGCAATCTGACCTGGATGTTATGGAGCAGTGAAATATATAAATGTTACTTGGCTTCCCCCCCTCCCCTCTTGTGTTTATGACCGAAATGCTTAGTTTCTTTTTACATGATTTTATGTGCCTGCCCCTGACCACCCCTAAATCATTGAACTTACCTTTTTAATTGCAGCAAAAAAATAATAATAAAAAAATCATAAGAAATAATATAGACAAAGGCTGGACAAGAAAGTTCTGGACAAAACTAAAAATAAATGGGCAAAATGTAGAGCATTTAAGTACCAGAAAATGCCTGTATTTCATGAGAGCTATCTCAAAATGCTTGATCCTATTAGTTTTTTACTTAAAGACAGAGAGAGCAGAAGTACTGTACTCTCGAAAGAAAAGATAAAAACTACAGAAAAATGTGTTGGGGGAACAGATGTGTTCTCACTATTGTCACTTTCTGCTGTCATGAAAGGACATGGGGCAGACTCAGGAGGAGACAGTTTTTTCTAGGAATATTTGTTTTGTCATAATGACTTGCTATGAGTTTATTTTTCAGAAAGTCAGCTCTGAGTTCATTTTTTCCCAACTTCTTCTGGACTTGGGGGAAAGATTATTTAGAATAAATAACATCATGCAAACTGAAACACAGTGTCTGCACTTTAAATCCCATTCAACTAAGATGGAAAACAGCAAATCATTATGGGCCTCCTGAATTAAGGACAAAATTAGGTAAGTCTATATGCACTCAAGAGATAGCATACTATTGGAAGAAGTACCTAGACCACAGGAATTTGGGAAGAAGATATTAAAGTACTTGAGTTTCTCTAAAGAGATCTTCAATCACAGTATTTGGGTTGCTATATTCAGCAAACTGCGAGTTGATTTGAAATGGAAATATATATCTTTAGAGTAAAAGGAGTGTGCAGATGGTCTTGGATTACTGAGAAACAAAACGAGTACTAGCACAAAATGAGCACAAACTGTTCATTTTATGAGTTGTCATGGAGAGAATTATGAATGGAAGATATTCTTACACACTAATGAAGGCAGGAGAGCCCTGAAAGCTGCATTAATTATACTGTAACTGCATTACTCCAGTATGGACAATTTGTTGTACAGTATTTCTTATTTCAAGTGCTGACAAACTGCTGCGTAAAATTTCATGCAAACACATCAGTTTTCTGAAGAGCAAAACAAAACATTCAGATTTGAAGGAGGAAGCTAGCTAAATGGAACAAAGTTTGCTCATTCAGCAAAAATGAACATGCCAAACCTGAGAAAAGGTCAGGAAGGAAAGGAATGCATTTAATTTTCATTTCAAGACAGGAAACTAAAGCAGAAACAGAAATCTCCATGTTTCTTTCTATATAGACAGAGCTGAATAGGTGATGCAGAGTAAGTTAATGAATACAAGTACTGATAAGAATGACCAACTGATTGTAGCTGGGGAGGTTTAGGTGAACCAGCAGTTCAGGTATGATATCAGTATATTACTGAGCGATGAGAATTCAGTGACTGAATAAGTTGCTAAAGTTATTATAATGTAAATTAATTCATTTAATAGTTTATCTGATAGGAAGGAAGGTTGTCAAACAATATAATGTGTCACATTTCCAAATTTATCACTAGGGGACTTACAGTGCCCATGAAGAAGGAAAAGTCAATGCCATCAACATTGGGAATAGGATTTTCCAAAGTACCTCCATAACTGGGGAGGCAAATGCCACAGGAAGCCAACCTTTGAGGTGCTCAGTTACCTACCCACTGTAACAAAAAGTGAAAAATGACCTATTTCAGTACTTGAGATACCATTTTAAATCAGGCACCTTCAGGATCCATTAAGATCAGTAGGAACTGATGATGTAAAATTGAATGTAGCATCTTAAGTTTGAGATTATGCTAAAGTTAAGGATAATTTTTTTAAAAATTGCATTTCAGTTACCAGCTGTGAGTACCAAAATCACACTTTTACTGGTCATGTACATTTCAAGATGCTCTTCACCTTCTGTCACTGTGCTGTCAGGACAGCAGAAAGAGAGGAAAAAATGCTAGATTCTCATTTGATAGCAAAAATACACTGGTTGGGATGCAGCATAGTGCTGTGTCCAGAGGCAGTTCCCATATATAAGGTGGTTTGCAGATTTTGATATCATCTCTGTTTAAAGCAAATTCCATCCAGACTGCCACAGCCTATAGTTCTAATTTGATGGCTACACAAAGAAAAGCTCGGAATCTATTTTAATTAATGATATTGCCATCAAGAGTGCTTGTATTGGGTTTGCACGACCTGGTTTTTGGTAGCTGGGTGGGGGCTATAGGGATGGCTTCTGTGAGAAGCTGCTGGAAGCTTCCACTATGTCCAGCAAATCCAATGTCTGGTGGCTGCAAAGATGGACATGCTGCTGGCCAAGGCTGGGCCCATTAGAAGTAGAGGTAACGCCTCTGTCATAACAGAATTAAGAAGAAAATAAAAACAATACAGGTGGAGTAGTTTTAATTCCAGACAGAGCAGAGTGGGGTGAGAACATGTGAGAGGAATAACTCTGCAGACACTAAGGTGAGTGCAGAAGGAGGGGCAGGAGGGGCTCAGGGTGACGGAGCTGAGATTCCTCTGTGGCCCGTGGTGAAGGCCGTGGTGAGGCAGCTGTGCCCCTGCAGCCCATGGAGGCCACGGGGGTGCAGAGATCCACCTGCAGCCCCTGGAGGAGCCCACGCTGGAGCAGGGGGATACCTGGAAGGAGGCTGTGATCCTGTGGGAGACCCGTGGAGAGAGAGGCCCTGCTCCTAGGCTGGAGCAGTCTGTCCTTGGAGTGACCCACGCCTCAGCAGCTTGCGGGGGGCTGCTGCCTGTGGGATGGACTCACGGTGCAGCAGTTCACAGGGAGCTGCTTCTCATGGGATGGACGCACATCGGAGAAGTTCCTGGAGAACTGTCTCCCGTGGGCAGGGACCCCACATTGCAGTAGGGGAAAATGAATCCTTTCCCTGAGCAGTGGGAGAAGCCACGGATGACGGACTGACCAAAACACCCATTCCCTGTCTCCCTGCACTGCTGGGATAGGAGGTAGAGCTGAGAGGAGAGAGTAGGGGGGCAAAGGTGTTTCTAAAGGCTTATTTTACTTCTCATTATCCTGCTCCTATTCTGTTAGTGTAATAAATTCACTTTTATATCTTTAAGCTTGAGCCTGTTTTGCCTGTGATGGTATTTGGTGAGCAAACTCTCCCGGTCCTTATCTCAACTCATGAACCCTTTGTTAAAGTTCCTCCCCTCTGTCCAGTTGCAGGGGGAGTGAGTGAGTGGTTTTTGTTGGGTGCCTGGCATCCAGCCAGGGGCAATCCATGACAGTGGTGTGAAAACAGATGTGTATACTGGGGACATGCACTTTTTCTTTAATAGAGTCAATTCACTGAGAGGTTTGGTACTTCAAGACTAGTGCAATATATAACATAGTGTCATTTCTGAACAAGGAATAATGCTTGATTTTCTTACTCTCCAAGCAGCTTCAAAAGCAGTTTATTTCTCTATCTAAACTCTAATAAAGTCACATATATAATAAAATTAAAATGCATGCCCAGTGATTGTCTCTTTCTGCATAAGTTTCTTCAGATATTTTATTCAGACTGAAGATTCAGTGTTTGCTTTCTCCCTCACCCTGTGTATGAAATGTTGTTATTTGCAGTGTCTGCATCTAAAGAAAGATGAGAAATCTTAAATGCATACATGTGGTACACAGACAATACAGCATGAATTTAATCTCAATATTTGTAAAACCTTTCTTGTTCTCTGAAGAAACTTTTTTTTTCTTTTGACAGCCTGTAGTTTTCATGGCAAGTAGCCAGCCAGTAACAAGCAGTGGGTTTTACTGGCTAAACTCATCAGGAGCAGGTGCCTTATTTATGTTTATATTTGCAGTAAGTCCTCATTATGTGATACAAAAAAATAAAAATTACTTTTCTTTTGATTCTAGCAAATGTAAAATGTTTAAAGTGATTGTATATTCAAATGCAAAAATACAGGTGTTTGTGAGATAACCAAGGTACCGATTTTGAAAGTTCTCATTTACTATATTTCACGCCACAAAATTATTTCTTTTTTGTGTACGTTTTTTTTTTTTTTGCATAAATTCTTTTAGGAATTCACATAAAATTTCCAGTATTTTCTTATAAAGTGCTTTAAAATCAACCTGCTTATATTTAATTGCCAGTCTGTATAGGTCACCTTGGATTTGTGGTTCAGTGGAGGAAGGGGGCAGGTCTCAAGTTTGGTTGTTTTTAAAACCCAGGAGGTCTACTAGTGAGGCTCTCTCATCCACTGCCTGATCAAGGTTTCTTCAGCTGCTTTCTGAGGGGTTGAGTAATGATACTTTCCACTGACCTTAGCTGGCACTTTGGATGCTCAATTTTTGTTTACAAAATCAAAATGATGTATTCATTTTTTTTTGTTTGTTTTTTTGTTTGTTTGCAAATGTGCCTAGTAGTGCATACCATCACATAATGAGTAACCCCCAAAAGATTTGCACAGCTCCTCACAAAGTTCCCCCAGGCTGGCTCCTGCCTGGTAGGAGAAGATTGCTTGATATGAGGTGGAAGGGCACCTCAGCTTCCATGCCAAGACTATGAAGTGGTGACAATGGTGACAATGACTGGATTAGCTTGCATGATGTTATTTTAAAAGGAATAACTGAGAATAAAGATTTAATTTTTGCTCTGATATCTTTGCTAACAACTGTAGAAATCTCCCCTTTAAGTAACTTTTACTTGAAAAATAAATGGACAAGATTTACGGACACTGACATTCTTTAAAGAAAAAGCATTGCAGTAATAATAGTGCATTACAATATGATTACTCTATTCATGTCAGGCTTCCAATTTTTTTAGGGGACCAGCACTTTATTGAATTATTTTCATCTACCTAGCTCAAAGAAAGATCAATTTTCAGAATGCAAATAAATGCCTAAACCCACCATCATGCTACTTAAAATTGTGATGAGCATTTCAGGTAGAAAGAACTGCATTCCAATCTTAGCTTTCATACAGAATATACTAGATGACAACGGCAAAGTCAGGTAAATGTTGGACATCTGTTTCTGCCCTAGTACAAATAATGCTTACTTTTGGTGAAGATTAATCCAGTTATATGTTCCTTTTCATTCATGTAACATTCCCACCAAGTCTGAGGTCCCCTCCAAAACAAAGTATTTTTTTCTCCAGTATATTTAACCAAATAAAAATCTCACTTTTCTACAGAAGTTTCTAAATGCCATAATTTGGAATAAAGAAGCAGCAATATTTAGTTACAAAAAAATTGAAAGGAGATATTTGCCTTCCCGCTCTGTAATTCATCTAAGAGCTTAATGCAAAGATCTCATGAAGTTTAATCCCTGAACCGCATTTTTCAGGAAACATACCATTATTCACAAAAAAAGTCACCAATAGCTAAGCCTATTACTACCACTGACTTAATACTGCCTTGTGTTAGGGATGTGCACATTTAACTGAAAAAGAAGAAAACAAAAAGATTTTGTGTTCATACAGTTTTACTCCTATTCTTGGAGATTTGTGTATTTTCTAAGACACAGTTTTTAAAAATACATATTTTAATATGCATCTACAAATTTTAAAACTAGATTTTAAAATCCAGAAACTTCTAAATTATAGAATGCAGGAAATTGTAAGCAAAAGTAATACCTAACTGCTCTGAATTTCTCTCTTCCATTTGTTTCATTTTGTTCACAAAATCCATTGTTTCTGAGAAGTGTTCTAATTAACAGCTTAGCCACAGTTATAAAATATTTTCCATGCCACTTACTTTCCTCTGGTACAAGACAGATAAGGAAATAAATAGGTTTGCCCTCTCAGAAATGCAGTTAACCCTTTAAAGTCAGCTGATTCATTCCAAAGCAATATCCCTTGATATAGTTAGTACTTCATCCAACAAAGGAAAAACAAACCAACTTCACATGAACATTAATATAGGTTTTCCTTCTAGCTACCATTCTAATTAATCACACAATCAATAATGAAATATTTCGAACCTTTTTTGTAACGAAATATAGATCTAGATACACTACTTCAAAGAGAACATTTCTCAACTCAGTAAAATTTACAACAGATATGCATGAAGTCAATCTAATGGGAACATTTCAAAGCAGTACTGTTTCCATGTGAGAAATGTGACTTTGCCTAAACTGCTATTCCTTTCAACATTATTGTATGGTGTCAAGCGATTTATACAGTGAAAGATAATAACTCTATAAATAAATGAAAAATAATTGAGGATGTATTTGCAGCAGGAAAAAAGTCTTCTTTGCAGTGGTGCTCACATACTGGGCTAGTTCCTGAAATCTTGTTCTTTGATTTTTTGCTATTGTCTCACGTTGAGAGAGGGACAGCAGTTTGTGCAGAGCAAATCTGCCATGGCTTCATTGTCTCTCTCTTCCTCCATTCATTATGCTTGTTAAAGATCTGTCCCAAAGCTGACCAAGGTACTTTTACAAGAAAAATCTTGTCTCACATCCACTTCCCAACCTGGCTCACAAGTCACACAATCCCCATGCCAGCCCAAAGGAGTAGGTACTCTTTAAGATATGACTACTCTGAACTTGAGCTTGAGTTGCTTGACCTACCTAAAAAAAGTCTATTCTGCCTTGCACCATCCTGTCCATGCAGTGGTTTACATTTCACAGACACCTGCTAAGCAGGATGCTTTTGTTGTTTCATTATTAAGCTGCACATTCAGGTTTAACCCAAAGGCTGGACTTTGGGTGGCTTGTCACTATTCTTTGAGTCAGCAGTTCAACAAATTTTCAGTCCACCTCACAGTCCATTTATCTAATCCATATTTTATCAGTTAGTCTATATGGATAATATGGGAGACAGTGTTGAAAGCCTTGCTAAGTCAAGGTGTACATCATCTCCTGCTCTCCTCTCATTCACCAAGCTAGTTATTTTACTGCACAAAGGCATGATCAGGCCTGATTTCTGCTTCATAAATTCATGCTGATCATTTCCAATCACCTTCTTGTCCTAAGTACACTCAGCAATGGCTTCCAAGATTTTTCCCCTTCTCAGGACTGAAGTGAGGCTGGCAAGCCTGCAGTTCCCTGGATCCTCCTCCTCCTCTCTCTTCTTAGATATAGGAGTAATATTTGCTTTCTTCCAGTCCTCAGGAACTCTTCCAGACAGCTGTGGCCTTTCAAATATAAGCAGCAATGGCCTTGCAGTGAGTGGCCAGTTCCCTCAGTACTAACGGGTACATCCCATCAGGGATGCACCCATACTTCTGTATGTCCTATCTTGTCCTACCTTTTTAAATGTTCCCTTATCTGACCCTCCTTCACTGAGGGTAAGTCTTCCTTTCTCCCACTTGCTTTAGGGACCTGGAATTGCTGAAGGCCAGCCTTACCAGTAAAGACAGAAGCAAAGAAGACAGAGAGTACCTCATCCTTTTCCACACTGTTCATCACCAGGTACTCTGCACCCTTCAGCAGCAGGGCCACGTTTGCCCTATTTTTGTTTCTGCTATGGATGTACCTGCATAAGCCTCCTTACTGCCCATCATGCCCCCCACCGGGTTCAGCTCCAGGAGGGCTTTGACATTTCTAACCCTGTTTCTACATGTTCGTACAATATTCCTCCCAGATCACATGTCCCTGTTTTCACCAGGAAGTACTATGTTTTCAAAGCAAACCAAGCTTACCTGAAGAGTTAGAGCTACATTTTGTGTGTATATAAACTTTAATTCTATTTAGTAATTTGGAATTTAACATAATTTCTTCCCTGATGTTGAAAACACTGTTGTTTTGAAATCCACTCCCTTGGACAGTTATACATTTCTAAAAAATAATAATTGCAAAATTTGGAACTCATTATAATTACCAAGTTAATTCTGACTACAAAGCAAAATGCCTCATTGCCAAATCATGGTTTTCCTTCATCCAATATAATCATTTGATTAGGCATTCTGTTCCATATTTCCCTAATGGTTTTAATTTTTTCCTCTGGAGACTGAATTTTTAGTCTTGTTTTTCAGATGAATGTCATAGCTGATAAAGAATCAACTTACTTCTAGCTTGTTCACAGATAATAATAATAAAATGGGGGAAACATCAAGGATGATTTATTATACCACATCGAGCAGTGAAAAAAAAAAAATCTTGTCAGCTGTGCTCAGTTCTTTTTATTTAAATGAATGTGATAATGTCCTCCTTCTCCATCTTTTCCAAAGTAATGTTTCTTTGCATCTGATTTCTCAAAAATACTACATCATATAAAGGAATAAAATGGCATTTCTGGATGCACAGTTGGTAGACTGAGTATGCACTGGTGTTTGCAACTTAACTGTCTTAAACCCCTTGTTTCCTGTATTTCTAGATACCATTGATAGTCCTCGTTGAGTATCTTTTAAAATGTGTTGTACACTGTTAGGAGAAATTAAATGGTTGGGGATTGCTAGGCAGTAACAGCATGTGTCAGCAGCAGAGATGTAACTCTGCAGGGAACAGGGCACCTCTGCTCTGTCTGGTACATTGCTTTGGGTACCAACCTCTGCTGTGATTCTCCATGGTTTCCAGAGCCAATGTGCTCAGGATTTCCAGTGACCCAGTGGGAAGTGTCTGCAGCCATGCTTTCCCTCATGTTTGTGCAATCCTTTGCTGGACTGACCAAGGGAGACTGGCTTATGGTCTAGTTGTTGCACAAAAAGGGGATGGGATCCAGTTCCCTTTCTCACATCTGCAACATCTCTGTAGGTCTTGGAACAGTTTTGATAAAAGCCAAAACAATCCTCCAAAATGAACACTGTTTTCCTGATTAATTTCAGCCAGTGTGAATTAGCAGTATTCAAACAATTCCACAATAGATTTACACTACAAGAACAGAAGGCATGTATTTCTGTTCTTACACATTATAGTCAAAAAGAAATAAAATACTGGGTAAATAATTTTTTTTTTCCCCAGGAAAATAGATTTCGTGATTTTTTATTTTTTCCAGAAAAGTGTATTTCCAGTGCCGTATGGGACTCATTTCTGTTTTTGATGGTTTCAAGATACTGAAATGACCTCTAAGACCATGGCAAACCCAGTTCCTGTTTAGAAGAATCTGAAAGTGGTCCTTCATGTCCTGTCATCCAGAAATATCACTTGTGGAGGGAAACTGGTTGTGTTAGTCCTTGAAAATTCCTTGATAATGAGCAAAAGATTAATGTCACAGGGGAGAAAAGGGAACATCTCAGAGGTTTATAGCTCTGTTCCTTAAAGTGTGGCCAGTGTGGCATTGCTAGATTTGCTGCTGCATGGCATGGTGGTGGCAATGAACGATGCTCACATTTCAACATGAGCTGCATCCCTATTTTCTCATGCTTCCAACAGACTTCTGGTGAATGAATGGGAAGCAGGAGAGGAGACTTTACCCTTTGCCAAGCTTGGAAGCTGTCTTTGCCTGAATTGTCACTGGTGTAATAGGACATCAAGAGCCTACAATGAAGATTACAGACTATTGTCTGTTTTTAGAGACAAAGTGGCAGAAACTGCCAAGAGTGAGTCCCTTGTGTGCCTGTGTGTATAAGGTGAGAAAAAAGGGATCCTGGAATAAAAGCTTTATTTAGAAGCAGCATGTAAGCTGCTTGCAGGCTCATTGCTACTGGGATCTTTTGTACTGAGAGATTTAAAAAGGAAATTTAATACCTTTAAAAAAAAAATTCTTCCACATTCTCAAGCCTGATATTATGAGTGGAAACAATGAATTGCACACTTCCTAGGAGAGGGCACGTTGCTTTGTTGTGGATTAGGAGAACAACACAAACACCTCACAAACAATCTAACTGATTGTATACAGGACTGAATTCTTCCTAGCTGAATTTCAGCATATATTTATAGAGGACATAGATAATATGCCATCTTTAGTATTTCTTAAGTAATACCTTGCAAAAACTTTTCAGGTCAACTTTAACACAGAAAGTTGAGATGATTTTCCACTGTTTATCTATCAATGACAAAGATAAGTATTTCAGAGACTGAGATGGGAAGAATATGATTTTAGACTGGTCAAAGCAAATCATTATCAATTAACAAAACTTTAACTTCAAACAATAGGAATCAGTAGGAAAAGTGCTTGCATGATCAAGATCAATCTCTGGGCTCTAATCAGATTAAGGAAGTTTTGAAGCAGCTTTAGTCTCTGAAAAGACAGGAATTTAGAACTTATACTTAAGTACTCATTTTTGAGTTTTAAAGATGATGAAAAAACTATTGATGAATCTTATTAAATAGAACAGACACTTTAAAGGAATATTAAGGGGAAGATCTTACCTGTTTCACATTGAGGAATATTTTTACTTCACAGAAATTGGTATGTCAATTTGCAGACTAGATGAGGGATTCATTTTGGCTAATTTTAGCAAAAGAAATGATAGATGTCAAATCTAACCTAACCATCTAGTCTGTCTTACAAAAAGAGATAGGAATGTCCACAAGTCAATGTTTTCCACCTACCTTTAGCATTTATCTTAGGGTGAATTAGCCTTCAGAATCACCTATCTCTTTCTGCCGACTGTTAGGAAATCCTAGGCAACCATCTCAAATTTATGTGCTTAGCTGATTATTGCACCTTATTTGTGAGGTATTTTTAGTACACCTCAGGAAAGAAAAATGTCTCCAGATAATTGACTGAAAAATATGAAGCTTTAAAAAAAAAATTCTTTGCCCACAACTTTTTTTGTTATTGTTGGGGTTTTTTTGTTGTTTTTTTGTTTGTTTTAATTTCTTTGTCCATACACATATTTTCAGGGAATCAGAGAAGAATTTGGAACTCAGAGCTTAGTGTATTGTAAAAATGAACACTTCAGTGGACTGAAAAGGCACCTTTGTTGCTCATACTTACAAAATAACAACAAATTTTCTCTCATGTGCTTGCAAAGATACATAGAGACTTTTGAAAAGGCATAGACACTTAACACCCAAGGTTTCCATACATGAAACCCTGTTGGTGTTTGACATTGTATTGAGTGCTCAAATACCATCACAATTTCTTTTAAATATGCTTGAAAATCTGGACTGTTCAAAAGTCATGGATTGCACAGCCATCTATACGTATAATGTGTGTTTATAAATCCTCTAGCAGCAAAGCAATTGAATGATTCATGAAAGACAAAAGTAAGGTCTGACATCACTGGAACTAATAAAACATGATTAGTTACAGAAGTGTCTTGTGACTGATTGACCTTGATGTCCAATCAAAACATTTAGAAATCTGTGGAAATCTAATTATTTAATTAGAGTCCTCTCCTGTCACATTCAGTTAAAATACATCAAGTTCAAAAGTTTTTGAAGGGAACACAAAGACACAAACACATGCAGGCAGTGGGGAACTGTGATCTCTCCCTTCTGTGCAAGTAATGCTACAAAAAAAAATCTCTTCTATGCTTGCAGAAGCTTTGTGTTATCCAACCAAAAGCTCTAACTGATCATCATCCAGTCTTATTCAATTTGTTTCAGTCTTATTCAGCTTGTTTCCATTCTTATTCAACTTGTTCAACATCAATGACCTGGATGAAGGGTTAGAAAGCACTCTGAGCAAGTTTGCTGATGATTTGAATGTGGGGGGAGAGGCTGACACACCTGAAGGTTGTGCTGCCACTCAGTGGGACCTTGACAGGCTGGAGAGTTGGGCAGAGAAAATAATGAGGTTCAACAAGTGCAAGTGTAGGGTCCTGCACCTGGGGAGGAATAACTCCAGGTATCAGGGAAAACTGGCTAGCAGGTCCGGGGTGATCCTGGCCCTCTACTCTGCCCTAGTGAGGCCACATCTGGAGCACTGTGTTCAACTCTGGTCTCCACAGTTCAAGAAAGACAAGGAAATACTGGAGAGGGTCCGGTAAAGGATCACAAAGATGACTGGGGATCTGGGACATCTCTCTTATGAGGGCAGACTGTGGGAGTTGGGCCTCTTCAGTCTGGAGAAGAGATGATTGAGAAGGGATCTCATTATTGCGTATAAACATTACAAAGGCTGGTGCCAAGAGGGTGGTGCCAGACTCTCTTCAGTGGTGCCCGGTGACAGGACGAGGAGCAATGGCCATAAACTAAAACACATGAAATTCCACCTCAACATGAGGAAGAACTTCTTTACATGAAGGGTAACAGAGCACTGGAACAGGTCGCCCAGGAAGGCTGGGGAGTCTCCCACTTTGGAGACATTCAAAGCCCACCTGGATGAGTTCCTGTGTCACCTGATCTGGGTGACCCTGCCTTGGCAGTGGGATTGCCCCGGATGATGCTCAGAGGTGATTCCATGGTCACAATTAAAACAATGAATTTACAGTAAATATAACTGAAACAGGACTTTTCACTTTTCTTTGTACTCCACACGTAAAGGTTATAACAGAAAAGTGTGGAGCTCCAGGCAAGTGTCAGGGGATACCAATGGAAATACAAAAGCAAAAATAAGACCACAGCTGCAGAAATGGCCTCTGTGAGACTCCTACAAACAGTGGCATTATTTACTCTGTCTGTAGCAGTTATGTCAACTTAACCAATAGAAAACGAAGAAATTCACCAGGAGGCAAAGAAGTGTAAACACATGGCTCAAAAAAAAAAAAAAATTATTCTATCAGGAAAAATATTTTTCATGTTTTTTCATATGCAAAGTAAAAAAAAGACTGCTCCAACTACAAAAACAGTTTAAATGACAAATTTCTAATGTGACCTTTTACAGCTGTACAATTACTGTGCTTGCCCATATAAACTGAAGAAAGGTGTTGTCAAGTTCAAATGAATTTAAAAATGTCTAACATAACAGATGTCTAAATCCTCTGTCAGAAACACTTTTGGAGTATCTCTAAAGGGGCTTCACAGCAGTGTATGGGTACTGAGAACATCAGAATGATCTTCACTCAGCTTCCCTGACCATTTCCAGGTACCAAAGCTGTCTCTGAGGTACACAGCATGGTAACCATGCAGCCTATTCCTCTGCTCAGTTAAAACAACAGCAAATCTTCCACCAGCAGGTCTTAATAAAATCAAATCTTTCTCAGCGTTTTTCAGGCCAAGCACTAAAGCCAATCACTGGTGATCCATGGGGTATCATTCTGTGCCTTTTTCAAATGGGCATAACAGGTAATATCTGGCTAGAAAAACCCCCTAAGTAGAATAGTGCGAGAGAAATTGATGTGAAAGTGATGGACAGCAGCCAAGCTGTATGGGAATGCTTCTCAGTATCCACTGTGTCTGTCTCTTATCCTTGCAACCGGGGCCCATAGACCTATCTCAATTACCATCCCAGGTGTAGCAAGTTGATAAAATGTTACATTAATGGGTAAGATGGAATTCTGATAGCAAGGGCAACAAACCTCCAACTGAAGGCAGACATAAAGAACAGACAATGAAATCCAAGGCCTGTGAGGAACTTCACCAACATACCAGAATAAAGAACATAAATCTGTGCACTGAAAGAAGGATATCAGAAATGAGGCTGAAAAAAATGAGTTCCAGTCTCTCTCACTCTCTCTCTCTCCCCACCTCTCTCCCCTTTCTATCCTTCTCCCTCTCCTTCTTATTTAATTAAAAAAAAAAGATGTAAGAATTTCTGGGGTAATCCTTTGCAAAGATCAGTGAGCCTCTGTTGTGGTCTGGAAACTCTACCTCTAGCTAGTGAGCCGTGATCACTTGGACATCTAGCCAAGCACATCCAGGGATTTCTGATTTGTACCAGGGCACCAACACAATCCTATCCAACACAATCCTATCCAACACAAATGAGATTTTGCTCCATTTTGTCTTCTGTCCTCCTGACTACCTTCTTATTTTTCCTCTCTGCCCATCCCTCTCTCGATTTCACAGTGACCCCGAGCCTCACTACACTTCACAGCACTGGCACAACAAGCTGCAGCAGCTCCTGCTGAGAAGGAAACAACTTTCCTGGTGGTGCCTTAAACTGTGAAATAATCGAAAATAAAGAGAGGTGTTGTAGAAGGCAGATTGCAGAAGTTGTTGACTACAAGTGTGGGTACCACATTAGGGTGCCTGTTTGTGGCTGTCATAGCCATTTATACTGAGAATATATTCTGCTTTTACTACTATGGGTTGCTTTGACAAAATTGGAAAAATAGCCATTATTCACACTTACCCACTCGAAATTCAGAGACAGGACTATTCTATTCAGACTTCTGTCTGCATAGCTAATATAGCAACTCTAACCAATACCTTCAGCCTGAAAAAGATATTTATATAATGTTTGCATTAATTTATTTTGTGTATGTATTCTGATTTTAATTTCCATTTTTTTTCCCTTTCATCCTACATAGCTTTGGCATGGGAGTAAATTGTCTAAGGTCTCTGTACTTAAACACAGAAACTATGGAAATGTTGAATTTCACATGTAGTAGGGTCAAACTGTTAGCATATTGGTATGTTGAAATGTTTCTATTATCCTGGGTGGAGTTACATTACAGATATAGTCAATGCCGTATGGTCAATTTGGTCTAAATAAATATTACTGTCATATTAGGGGTTTTTTCTGTATTCAGATAAATTCAAATAAGTTCAGCTATCAGCTAGGAAACTGGTCAGTATTATACAGACAAAAAAATACAGCCCCTCATTTTTCAGAGGTTATTCAATGCAATGCTCTTTAAAAATAAAATGCAGTAATATTTATATAACTCTCTTAATCATCAGACAAGTTTTGGTTTTTCACTAATGTTCATGGGATTACAGATGACTTTCATATTGGCTTGTGGGGTGTAAATGATAACAAAGTGGAAAAACAAGAGTTCAAAATGGTGCAAAAGGTAAAGGATCGAATTACCCGGTAGTAAATACCTATGTGGCTCCATGGCCTTTGCTGCCAGACAACCTTGCTGCACACACAGTTTGAAACAGAGTTGGAAACAGAACCCTGTAGGAAATGGGGTCAGAATAAAATCAAATTACAGATAGATGCTAATGTATATCTCTCCTGTAATAAGGTAACATCAAAATGAGCTATTATGCCAAAAATATACCAAATCACGAAGGCATGCCCATGAACATATTTCAGAACATTTTGTTTCTCTTCCTTTTATGAATCCAGATGGACAATGCAGAATAAATAGAAACTGGATGAAAAAAGATGGTCTCACTTTAATCATGAGAGTCAATTACCTGAAAGTGCCTACTGATCATTCAAATCTCCAGCTGAAAAGTCTGCACAGCTACTTGCAGGAAAGGCAATCTACATACAAGATTACTGCTGTATCTTCTGTTCTCTCAAAGTTTATAGTAGGTTTTTACACTTTTTTTTTTTTAAATCGTATGACAGCAAGCATGCTTTTAAATAAAAATTACTGTATTTCAAGATAATACCTATTCCACAAGATGTCTGTTCAATACCACTGAAAGAAACCCAGGTTTAAGAAAGAGATTGAAAACAGCTGGTTTTCCCAATTTATAAAAAGCACAAGTAGAGATTAACTTTGATAAGTGCTCACAGCAAGATTTGTTTTGGCTGTTTAAGTAAATTAGATTTAAAATATCATCCAGTTTTTCATTTAAAAATCTGGAATGCTAACTAAACTACCAACCATTTTTTAGAGATATTTAATTGTACTCCAAATGGTCAAATAATTAAGGACTTAATGTTGTAATTCAGTTTATTCTCAACTTAAACCATGAACCTATTACATGTTCACTCAGAAAGAAAATAGAACAGACAAAATCACTCCATCAGTTCTGCTCCAAGTTAGGAATTGTAGTGTTTACATTAGTTTTGTATCTTAATTACCAAAGATATCATTAGCTTTGTAGGCTGGGACACTTTTATTAGTGTTGTAATTTTGTAAGGCACTGGCTTTCATTGCGGGATAAACTGCTGTATATTTTAAAATTTCGGCTTTAGTAACTTGTCCCACTAAATCTCCTACTTTTTTTTAATTACAAAATTAAAAGCAGTTAGAGGTCATATGAATGCATGATGAGACTTTTTGTGGAGGTCAGTCAGAGCCGTGGCACAGGCGATCATGGGGCACAAGCAGTCTCAGAGTGATGTGTTTTAGCAAGACTGAGACATTTCCCAGGCCCATTTTTAGGACACTAACTATAGAACTTGTAAAGAAACATTAAGTGCTCCTTTCTGTCTCTGTCTGGGAGAAAACCATAGGGCCAATTATACTGGCATGCTAATTGCACACCGGAAATGAAATTGTTCAAACTATATCTGCCTTCTATAATCTAGGAATATAGCAAAAAGATGAAACAACACTAAAGGAGAGTAGTAAGGACTATGAATACTCTGCAAAAGACACCAATTCACCTTAACAGCTGTCTCCAAAGTCTCTGAAGAGACCCTGAAGTAGAGTCCCAGGAGAAGAGATCCCTTTGATTCAGTTTGTCTTTTCCTACAGCCAAGTGACACTTGTGGACAAACCTTGTTAACATGATTTTCTCCAAGTTTCAGACAAGGACATTTTCTTTAAAATCAGAAGCCAAACCAACCTTGTCTCTGTATTCATCATACGGGAAGAAGGCTGCCTATAATGAATAAATCCCATTCACCCACATAAAAAGGGTACTTTCTTCCATGATCAGATTTATTAATCCAATTTTTTTAAGCCCTCAAAAACATTAGCTCCTGAGCTTACAGCTCCACAATGGTGCCTCAACCTTGATTGTGTGATGCTGACAGCTTTAGCATTCAGTGTGTTCACGTTTAATACAAGAAAACTGCAGAGAGTTTACCAACTTATTTTACTGGCTTCAATCTCCTTAAATATATATCTAGATACATAAATCTAAAGCCATATAAGTGAGTACTCAAAGAAAGAAAAAGCATTATGAATCAAGCAATTTCTCAGCTCTATCTATTACTCTACAGACATGGCTAAAATTCAGGGCCTATAGATAGGATACATGTAATATTTCAAAGCTTACACAGACAAGGAAAAAAAAGAAAAATAATGGTTACTGAACTCTTCCTCTACTCAACACTTATTTTCACACTGGGTAATTGGTACAGCTGCAATGACATCCCCTTCAACTCCTTAGCACCACCTCCCAGACTGAGTTTCAGTCATGGGTCATCTCATCCATTCGCCACTTGCTCAACCTTGTCACATCCGTCTGCTTTGTTTCTTTTTCCATGTCTCAATGGATGCATTTGACCTCCTTCAGAATCATTCATCTCCTCCATCTCTTTCTGCTCAGTACCTTGTAAGCCCATGATTTATCAATGTCCAGTAGTTATTTACTACTTCCAACCTCGTTTTTGCCCATTTTCTCCTTTAGCAGCTCAGGTTTCTTTGTCCACCTATCACAAAACAACCTTTACTCCACCATTCTCTAGTATGACTCTTCAACATTCAAATTACATCTCTTGCCTTTTAAAAATTAGAACACTGCTGAAACTCTTGTAATCTTGTGAAACAATATCACAAACAAAACAAAACAAATAATATTTTAAACTGTTTCTTGTTACAAGGAATTGAAAAATGATACTTGAATGCTTTGCATGCACATACCGTAGGTAAGACTAAAAACTCATTATGGGGAGATATATTGGAAGTAAAAATATTCTCCGGCCTTCTTATCCAGTTGATGCAGTTGTTGTCTGACCGGGGCATTTAATTGTTGAGAAAGATTTTTTTGTTTTAGAGAATGTCTAATAAAGCAAGGACACAAAATGGTATAGCCTAAAGGTTGTGTTACTGGTAAGACTGTGCTTGTCCAGGATTACTCATTCCTGTCTGCCACATGAAACTGTTTACTTTGTGTTTTGGTTCATAGTTAAAAGCATCATATTTGTGCAATGTGCAGCAGTCAACCTTAATACCAGCACTTGCAACTAAGGGTAATGAAAAATACAGAATCTGACATTTATCATAATTGTATTTTTTCCTAAAAAGGGCCAGAAAAACATGTTATCATCATGTTAAAAAATAAGCATTTAGCCATACTGACATAAACATTTTATTCTTTTCTAATCATATTAACATTTGCAAGATTAAATACAGTTCATTTGCTTAGGATAAATCTAAATCTTGTCTTTATTATCTCAGTGAATTCTGGAGTGGCATCCTGTTACATGTAGAGCAACTTCTAACTGCAAATACCAGATTTTTTGAAATTTACATATAGACATCAACTCGCATGACTCAGACACAAAATGTATGTATACACCTATATGTAAAGTAGATATCTAGTTCAGTCTATGTATCAAATGTCATTTTGAGTTCCCCAATGGGTGGGTCTTATCGGAAGTTTGCACCATCCCTGCACTAGGACATGTAGAGCAGTCTGTGAACTGTTACATTTGATATATTCATTCATCTGAAAAGCAGAAGCTCATCTGGTTGCTCTGTGGGGCAGAGTGTGATACCAACCCAGGGATGGACACAGTATGTTCTATTAGGGAAAGCACCTTTGCTTTGCAATTTTCTCTTGTGTGAATCCGTGCCAGGCACAGCTGGCCACCCACGCAAGCTCAGCCGACCAGCTGCTCCTCACACCTGGGACCACGAAATGAGAACGGCTGCATAAGAAAGGACTTAATTATGAAACTGTGGAAATCAGTTGTTCACTTAGTGCTTGACATTTGAATTGCCACTTTCAACTACATGAGCTAAGCATCCTCCCGTATCTCTGCAATTCCCAGAAAAATCCAGGCACTACATGGAAGAGTATGTGGAAATCAACAGGAGGATTTCTTTCAATCACTAGCACTATACAGTCAGAAAATAATAAAAGTAAAGGCATTGATAAATGAATATATTAAGCAATTCCATGATAAACTTTAAAAAATCACCTTCATTTCTGGCTAAAGCACTGTCCTCCAAGATACCTGTGTGTAGGGAGCTATTTGCATCTTTTGTACTTACATTTCTCCTTGGAATTGCCTTATTTTGGGTAATGGAAAATAATTCCAGAGAACCTACATCTTGAGCAAGGCAGAGCAAAAAGCTACCATCTTCTTGTTTAGAGGACTCTATCATTTTATGCTTTGTAGGTACACTATCTAGCTAAAGACATGACATAACAAACAACTAACTAAAGCGCTTGACAAACAGAAACCAGGAGATTCTACATAAAAAGATGGGAGGTCCAAGGCATAAAATGTACTCCATTACTCTTGCATGTCATGTACTATTCACCCAGTATGAGAAAATCCATTTAATTTGTTTCTGATTTCCCTGGTCCCTCAGTAGGACTGCTGCTGGTCAGCTGAGCAAAGAGCTGATTCAGTGGACCCTGTCTGACAGCCTGGAAGACTTGTATAACTTAGATGAGGTTTAAAGATGCCCCAGGTGCCCCATGGCCCTAAGAAGCACAGGGTTGTAAGGGCCATCACACAGCTATCTATAGAAATGCACACAAGAAATTCATGACTTGCTTAAGATCTCACTACGTGTCTGGCATTAGAGATTAGGAGCTAAGTGCTGCTCTAAAAGCTGCTGCTGTAAATCCATGGTGGTCAAGACCATTTGACCTCATGTTTCTACAGTCTCACTCTTCTTTTGCCGCTTGACAAGCAGTCTATCCAGAAAATGTTTTTCTGTTATTTATCCACAGCAGGCTTTTACTAACCAAATTATACTGGAATTTTTAGAAGTGGTCTGAAGTAGCTAAACAACTCCTATCAAAAGGTAACACTAGAGGAGTGCAGAACTCGCAATATTAGTCATTATTGAAAATATGAGACACATTGTTTTGAGAATAATGAGTCTTGGCATTTTCATTTTTTATCCATATATTCTATTTTCTCCCAGACACACTGCCTTTTTCTGTTTCTAGGCTTCCCTTCATCTTGTGATCAGCATTTTGTCCTTCCAGTGATCACAGCTGCCCAAAACAGTGCAAAAACAGACACAAAAAAGCAACAGAACATGGATGAAAAACAGAATGTTCCCTATGTCCTGATGTACTTGTTAAGCAATAGAGATTGCATGGAAGAAAAGTTTGTTGTTGCATTTGTTAAATATAACTCAGGGCTGTTTGTGCATACTCTCCTTGCAAGCCAAGAAGGAAGGAAAGGACTCTTCTTTCTTTCAAGTACCCTCCAGGATAAAAAGAACTGCTCCTGCTATTTCTCTAATGAACAGATGACTTCATTATACAGATCTGGTAATCATGTAAGGTAGCTAGATGTATTTTTATCCTGTCAATCTAATGGATCGAAAAGGCTTAAAATGTCTATAGGCAGTCTGAGGGGATGACACACTTGCTGCTAGATGTTTGTTCCACAAGGATAAGGACACACAGCAGAATACGGTATCCCACACATGTGGTTAAATGCAAGCTGGCTCAGAAGTCAGAATGAACATCACCACACCTACTGGCGCATTTTGCCTGGATGAATTAGGCTTGCAGCATAGCAAAGTGTATTACTACAGGCAAAGGCCATGATACAGCTTTAAACCTTTTCCAGAACTTAAATTGGCACAAGCTGTTTCTACAGTGAATTGCATTTTGGTGCAGTCTTCAGACATTCTCACTTCACTATTATTTAGGTGCAGCAGAAATGCTTGCAAGAATTATCCTTCTTGCAGAACCCCATCACACTAGACAGTTGCTTTCATCTTCAGACAAATGCACGAGCTTGATTTTCTTCTCCTTTTCTTTGACTTTACATAGAATTATTTGAGCTGTCATAAGGAATCAGAACAATTATCCATCTAATCCACTATCCCATCTTTGACAGAGGCCATCACCCCCTGCTTCAAATGAAGGTGAAAGGAACTCTGCAGTTGACAATTTTGAAACAATCAGCCCATAGGCAAAAAAATGCCATTAGTTAATGTTTTTTCCTATACTCAGAAATCTATGAGTTTTTATCCCTTCTCAAAAGGACATGCTTTATCTGATATGACTATGGCTATTCTCAAGTCATATATCTCTTGGTGTGTTTTTTAATACTTTCAACTCAGAGTCTCAATTTATTCACAGACAAATTCAACATCATGCAAAGGACAAAACAATAGAAAATAATTAATCAAGTTGTCATTCAATATTAGTGACTACCTTCAATTTCAGTGACTATTCCTTCTGTTTGGTATAAAGATAAAAGATACAATCGGAGCTATGGTTACATTGCCAGTACTTCTAATGTATTTCATCTTACTATTACATCTTACTTATTGTGCATACACATTAGCTTCAGACTTCTCAAGCTCTCTTCAAGACTTTCAAAGTATTCTGCTCCTATTTATTTTGCTCTTCAAAATTTTTTCCATTTTTCTTAAATAAGGTGATTAAAATTTAGCACAGGAAATTTAAACTGATGAGATAATACTGAATACTCTCCATATTATTTTCTACTTAGTCTTTGATCTCTTAAAAATCATTGTCTATTTGAAAGTTCCTGTGCACTAAACAGAATTATTAAAAAAACTCCCTGAAATGGTACCCTGTTCCTCAGCAGGAGCAATTTCAATATCTTTAGTCCCAGTAAGGTATATTGATAATTCAAATATATATTTTAGTATTCCTACTCTGCATCTCCCAACTTCAAATTTCTTCTGCTATCATGCTAACTATTTAATGAAGGTTCATTAAGTCTCTCAGAAGCTAAGTATGTCTAACCCTTAAATATTGATTTAATTTGCAATCCCCTCTGCTGCTCTTGATCTTTCCTGGAGAGTGTTTGAAAAATTCTCCTCAAACAGTATGACAGACATTGTCAAATCAAAAGAAAAAAATCACTGTTTCTTATAACCTCCTGATCCAGAAGCTGTGTGATTTTGAAATAGGTATATAACCTCAGGTTCTGCACTCTAACATATCTCCTTGCCACCTGGACCACAGCTGATCAGTGATCAGGATCACAGGCTGAGTGAACAAATGATTTATTGTGTGTACTCATGAAAAGATACCCAAATCAATGGAATTTTAGTGTAATTATTACTGATTTATAGTACATCAATGTAAGCATCGTGGTAAGTGTCTAATAGAATTTAAATATCTGATTGTAGAGATTGGATGTTTTGATTAAAAATATAATAAATATGCTTGTGTCAATCAGAGTTTGTCACAAAATGTCAGTGAACTTCTGACTTGAAAATTCTCACAGAAACTCAAGGCTTGTGAAAATTGCAAGTTAAATGAAAGCAGCAGCACGCTTCTGGGTATATATTGTGATTTCAGGAGCATGGGGCTCTTGAATCCAAAATACGCTCATGTTTGACTCCTGTGAGTTTTCACACCAACTTCCAGACACGTATCTTTCCGGGCATATTAAATTTCTCTTGTCCTAATCTTTGCAACATTGAACACTGCTATCTGCAGTTATTTAAAGACAGGTATTTTTACATTTGTTTAGCATAAGGATTCAGATACATTCTACCACCTTTTAAGACTGATATATGAACTTCAATAATAACCTTTCCTACTAGAAATTCACATTAAAATAACTTAAAATTACAATCCCAAAAAAACAAGAAACAAACCAGGGAGAATTACCATCTGTAAGTCGTCAGCCTCAGTGTGACTTAGGGTTTGGAATACAGCCCTCTAATGTAATTCCTAGCAATAAGTGGTACTGAAATCTAAAGGCAGAGAACTTCCAGCAGAAAGGTAAAGCTTTCTATTGGTTGAAAAGACAGCTGGCACAGAAACACAGAGATCAGTTAGGAAATACTGAACAAACATCACTTTCTTATAATGGCCAAAATGTATTTTCATTTCCACTTCATTTTCTATGTTTAATACAGAATGATTTTTAATCTACTGTTCATGCGTTCTAATCATGTCAGATGTGTGGGCGTCCTGTAATTCTTCATGAATAATAAGGAATGCAAATAGTGCTATCTTCACACTCACAGTTGACTGCACTCTGTTGGCTCCCCATCAGCACCTAATTTATCAGCTACTAATTTTCAGAGAGATAATGTCTAAGGCTAGAAGAAAATCTTTGTGCAAATAACATTACATTGCTGAGGAAGAATGTTAGGAGTATCTGACCAATTACATGTGCATCAAGACAGTCTTATTTAATGGAGCTAATTTTCTAAATTCCTCTCACCTTATTTATTAAGACTCTTTATTAGTATAGTCAACAGTAACTAATAATTATTTTTGCAGTCTCGCAAAATATTCAGTAATCTCTCAGTTAATACAGAAATTTCTTCTTTGAGGTAATTATATATTGAAGTGTGACTGGCAACAGCCCACTGTAAAAGAAGACTGAAAAAATAAATGCCTAATACAATCTGAAATTATTGCTAACCAATGCATAGATCTAATAAGAAAAGAATTTATAAAACTACTAGTAGTATCATCAAGCAATGTTAGATGACTGAAGCTTAATGCATTTTCCACTATTTTCCATTTCCTTTCTTCCCTGCATCACATAGACATTTCTGCAGAGTTAAATTGGAATTTAAGTTTACCTTCTTAGAGAAAATTGATTTAAAAGTTTTGATGTAATAAATAAATGTTTATGCTTGCAGTTTTTTAGATTTTAGAATGGATGAAGAGTAACATAATTAAATATAAGTTTTATATTGTCAATAAGCTTTCACCTTTCTTCATAAGGATTTTTCCATCCAACTTGTTTCATATATAAATAGCACTTCCTCACAGAAAATAAATTTTGAAATAACTTAGGGAGTTACACAACCTAATCACTCAGGTTGCATTAGCAAGTTTCCATGCTCATAGATGCAAGCCCCAGAGGAAATTTGATATACAATTTATCTCTACATTTATTTGTTTGGATGCCATAGTCTAAGACACTACTCTCATTTTCTTATATGCCTTATTAGAAATTAGTTTTTTGGGTCAGAAATCTTCTATGCTTTGATAGCAAACAGCAAAATAGGTCTTTAAATCTTACTGGAACTTTGAAATAACTATTAGTCTTCAAATGTCTGGTTATTAATATCTCTGCTGCTATTAACCACACTACCAAAAATAAAACCTAAAATTTGTCAGTCCACGAAACATAGAAAACCTTTTCTAATATTTAGAATATTTATTTCCTTTTAATAGCTGGGAATCACATGCAAACTACTTTCACCTTGACCTTATAGCAGATAAGAATTTCAATGATGTTGCAAAAATCTTCATGTCTCAGTAAAAAAAAAGAAACTTCTGGAAATTCATAAACTGCATTAAAATTATCTTCACATCTACACAGGAAATCTTTTCTTTCATAAAAATTGTGGAAAATCCTACCTCTAATGAATTTAAAAACAATTTCTGGTTGGCAAAGGGTCTTAAATTTTGAATAAAATGCCTGGTCTATGCCTAAGTCTTCGACTAGCTTTTTGTGTGACCTCAAGAAATTTATACGACTTATTACATTTTCGATTTCACACCTTCACAAAGAAATACCAATTTACTTCTCACAGTAATTTGATTTCTGAAGAAGAAAATATTCTCTAAATTCTTGAAAAATATTATTTAAGCCTTACCTTTAGAGATGAAAAAACTCCTAGGTAAAAGTAAAAACTTTCTGATACTATGAATGACTACCAGTTTTTGCTATTTTTGTTCTCACAGCAGTTTCGTGGGGTTTTTTGTTTATCTTTTTTGTTCGTTTGGGGTTTTTTTTCAGTAGAACAGTAGCTTTTAGGGAACTGAAACATACTGGAAGAAAATACGATCTCAGAAATATATATCAATATATACAGCATATTAAATGAAGATTCAGTGTAGCCTACTTACGGATAGATAGCAAAAGAAAAATCAATTAACAGTTTTCAGGGAAAACACGGAACAGCATTCTGTGATGCATCTTTCCCATTATTGGAAAACACTGCAGCGATGCTTTGAACTCTAGCAAAAATTGTTGGTACTAGTTTGTTTTGACATTAGAATCTTTTCTCAAACCCAGTTTATTTATCATGGTGCCTTTTCTAGGATGGTCAAAGAAAGGGTGATATTTCCTTGCTCTCTTTGATGCCAGTACTCAATTATGCCTTGTCCAAGCTCTGCCTGCATGCTGCCAATCCTTGGACTGTCAGTCTTGGGGATTTTTGCAAGAATTGCATACTGTATGAAACTCATCCTTCATGTAACTTATCTGAAGATAAATTATGCAATGCCTATAGTTCATTTTTTCCCCTAAGCTCTCCCTGAGTAGAGCATGCCATTTCTGTCTAGTCTGTAATGGTTTTGTTATATAAACCAAGTCACTGACAAAATTTGATGTCAAATCCTATTCACTGGGGATTGTTTATAGCCAAAAGATCAGAATGACTTTCAACCAGTTTTGTCAGGACTCAGTGTCTGGCCTCCCTTACAGAGTTTTATCCTAGGCTTGTACCACTTTTTCATGTTATTATAATTCTAAAAGAGTTTCTGTTCAAAAAATAGGAACAGCATCAGCATTTTAATTTTATTCTTTGTACCACAAACATAAACAGATACTTTAATATGGGATCACTAAACCCGAATTTATCTTGCTCTGTATTTCCGTTGATTTCAAATCATACTTGCGAAGATTTTTAATTCTGTATTTAGTCATGACAGAAAGAAAATTAGAGGGTTTTTTCTGACTAACTGCAAATTTATAGTACTGAAGTGAATTTGCATCAATTACATAATTTCTTGTTAATTTGTAACAGCCTCTTATACCAAGGAAGACATTATAGAATAATTAAATGATAAGAGAGGCTTTTGGGGGTGGAGTATTTTCTGTCTGCATACCTTGTCTGTGGAACACAATAATTAAATAGCTCGAACTGCTGGGCAGAATGTCATTAATCTTTGAAAAAAACAAAAAGCTATTGTTTATTGCTCTCGGAGAAATATAGATATAATAAAATGCAATCAGTAAAAACTCTCTTACAATTAAATTATATGTATAGATATTTTTAAAACATCATTGTCTTGGATTTCAGCTCCACTTCTTTGTTTACCATTGTTTTGCTTGAATGAAAGCTACTGAACGGATTATTCAAGCCCTAGAAATACAGATTCACCAGTCAGGAATGAATAGAAATTGTAAATTTCAAGGGATCAACTTCGAATTTTTTTAAACTGGAACTTTTTAGGTGTTTTAAATGGGTACTCAAGCTTTAGAAAATAAAATTCTTTTTCCTTATAACTCTGGGTAGAGAAGATACAGACAAATGGTGCTCAATCAATGCAATTCACAGCTAACTCAAAACAAGCTGTAACTGTACAGAGTGGAAAATTATGACCAAAAAAAGTGCGATACAAATATAGCTGTGATTTTTAAGTTATATAAAAGGTATCCCAAATTGTCATCTTTTAATGACCTTCAAAGCAGATATGCTAATTTCATGTCTTGGATTGCTAGAAGGTACAAAATATGACTATATAGTAATATAAATCAATGACACTTTAGACTGCAGCGGAATCGTTAGGAATTCTCTAGTGGATCTGCTTCAGAAGAGATTTTGAGTGAGCAGGTATCAGCCACTTTTGGTTTGCTGTCATTTCACATGGGCATGGCTCCAGAGAGTGAACTCCTGCAGGCAGGTCCCCTTGGACACTGGCACAGGAGCGGGAGCTGGTGCTTGGCCAGTGGTTTTGCTGTCCTCCAGTTTGTTTTGCTACTCAATATGCCATCAGAATTTACACTGATTTCAGAGACACTACCAAAAAAACATGGCTAACACTTTCATCCACTTCTGATGGTACATTAATGATTGGAAGAGTAATTTCACCCAGCTGGCTTTTCAGGGAGCACATGTGTACACCTGCACATGCAAATATAAATATATGTAAATATCTTCACAAATTGAGAATTCTGAATACGCCTATTCTTACGTATAATACAGCTTTGCCAGACTTACAGGAGTAGAAGTTACTTAGAACTTCACATGGACTTTTCTGGCCTTTATTAAAAAAAACCCAACTGAGTTATGAATATGCAAGTCTAATGGAATGTACTCATCCATTTTAAAGTATTTTAAAAATTTTATTTTAGAATGTTGGAATACCTAATGAAAAACTTATGGGAAATGGATGGTTCCTTCCTGTTAGGTTCCATATTAGAGTACACACTTCTTTACAACCTAATTAATTAGTTATGATAACGAAAAATTACATTTCTTATTGACTCCCAATTCAGTTACTAAGTTTTTTTCAGTAGTAATTTTCTGCTTGAAAAATTTACTCCTTTCTTTGTATCTTGGCTAGTAAAAGATCTTGAATGTTAGCAAAGGCTAGAGTTCATATTCCTTAACAATATTGGGAAATATGGAAAGATATAACTTTATGTCATCTAAATGGGAAATCTATCTTCTTTTCTATCCATATAGCAACTAATTTCATTCCTAGAGATGAAATTGTGTTTATATTCTCCCACACTTAGATATGTTTAAGTCAGAAAATGAAAACACTTTCAGGTGATGTATTGCAGAGCTTAACAATGGAGAGCAATTCTTTTAGCACAGCTATCTCTGGCTGACTCAAAAACTGCTGAAATTCAAGGGACAAGCTTCTGATGACTTCAAAAGGTTTCAAAGGTTTTTGAACAGGCACCCTAGTGTCTCATCCACTCTAATTTTTAACACCCCAAGCAATAAAACTCCCTCTAGTCTTCTTTAATTAGCTCACACAGTAATTTTGTGAATTATTTTAAATACAGAATCTATTTTACATCCTTGCTGATTTCACAGTTACTTGTATAGAGCTCTCCTATTAGTGCATTCTCAGAGAACTTAATCTTTTTTTTGAATCAGTTCAGAATGTCTTTTCTCCAGATGTAATCTCAATTTCCACAATCACAAGGATAGCTCTTTTATAACCTAGGAAATCCTTTGATGTCTGTTTGTGTGACTGTGGTACACCAGTAGATATCTAGACCATTAATATTTCATTTGACTTGGATATATTGTACTTTAAAGCATCTTGGAAATATTTTTTCCTCTTTTTCCAGCGTACTTGAGGGTTTGCAGTAGATGTTTCTAGTGCTTCTTTTTCAGAAAAGACAAGATAAAACAAAATGAACCACTTCATTTGTCAAAACACGGTTTGCTGGAGTTGTGATTACTTTTGATACACTGTTGACATACCATTGCTACTTCCTTGTAAGAAGTACTGTAATATATTGACAATATATAGTCATTCATTTTCCAGCAGTTAGAGACATAACCCAAAACTTATATTGGGGCATTTGGCCTTTTTACAGTGCAATTTGCATTACATTTTAATTCATATTCAGAGATACTGATTAAAACAGCATGTTGCCATCACCTTAACCTCTCTAGCCCTTAGCACTTTTGGCAGTTGTATCCTACCTTTGATACCACGTCCTATAAATAAGTCAATTCTCAAAAAATAATTTCTCAGTACAAAGTCAGATATGAGAAATATATTGAATTCTTTTTCTAAGTGCAATACTAAGTATGTTAACCACTGTAAAGGCATCTTAAAATCTTAAATTAATAGGAAGGATAACTCTTTTATGACTATTCAATAATAACGTCTTTACTACAGCCAATCACAAATTCCACATCAACTAAACTGAACAATCTGTGCTTTAGAGATCATAGAATCATTGAATGGCTTGGATTGTAAGTGACTTTAATGATCATCTCATTTCAAGCTGCTGCCATGGGCAGGGAGACCTTCCACTAGACCAGGTTGCTCAAAGCCCCGTCCAACCTGGTCTCAAACGCTTCCAGGGATGGGGCAACTGCAACTTCTTTGGGCAACCTGTTCCAGTGTCTCCAGTCTCTTTTTACCCTAATAGTGAAGAATTTATTTCTAATATCTAATCTAAACCTGCCCACTTTCAGTTTGAATCCATTCCCCCTTGGGGACAAGTAGTCTTGTCACCACATGCCCTTGTAAAAAGTCCCTCTCCAGCTTTTTTGAAGCCCCCTTTAAGTACTGGAAGGTACTCTAACGTCACCTTGGAACTTTCCCTTCTCCAGACCAAACACACCCAACATTATCACCCTTTCTTCATGGGAGAGGTGCTCCAGACCTCTGATCATTTTTGTTTTGTCATCTGGACTCACTCCAATAGGTTCATGTTCTTCTTATGTTGGCAACCCTAGAATTATATGCAGAATTCCAGAGAGGGTTTCACAAGAACAGAGTCGAGGGGAAGAATCACCTCCCTAGACCTGTTGACCACTCTGGATTTGATGCAGCCCAGGATGCAGTGGGTTTTTGGGGCTGCATTGTTGGTTCATGCTGAGCTTGTCAATCAACACCGCCAAGTCCTTCTCCTCAAGGCTGCTCTTCATCTATTCTCCACCCAGCCTCTCTTTGTGCTTGAGATTGTCCCATCTCATATGCAGGACCTTGCACTTGGCCTTGTTGAACTTCATGAGGTTCACACCTTTCAAGCCTATCAAGGTCCCTCTGGATGACCCCCCTTCCCTCCAGCGTGTTGGCAACATCGCGCAGCTTGGTATCAACAGCAACATTGCTGAGGGTGCACTCAGAAAAAGATGACTAGATTCTTCCTGACCATGAATGGCAAATAATCTCACGCAAGTAAGCAGTATTTCTTTAACATCCATGTTCAAAGCTATTGTTCAGGATGATGGATAAAAAAAATGCTAGAAAGAGTTCTGCCTCTCATAGTCTCATAACATTAGTGGGCCAATATAATGAGTGGCTCGCAGAGACACATCTTGTTTGGTGTGTGCAATCACTCATTTAATGATTTGTGCTAAGATTTTAGACACATGATACCAACGCCAGAATTCAGTAAGGCTCCTGTAGAGTAGCTGTTGGTGTTCCAAGAGTCAGAGTTTTCTTATTGTAATTTTTGACTATCAGAGCCACATTTGGTTTGCTTAAAAAGCATGGGCATGACTTAATGCCTTCAGTGATGTCTATTCAATTACAAAAGTAGTCAGAAATCACAGGATACTTTTTCTATATGTCCTTAAGAAAAAGAAATCATAATCTGAACATACAGGGGAAAATATTATTATCCTTTTGGTATTTTATTTTTTAAAAAGTTATTTATTTCTTAAGAACATAAAAAAGCCCAAAATCAAACAACCCCAAAAGTTAATATCCTGTCTCAAATTCTTATTTGATTTGAGCTTATCCAAGTGGATATATCATCCATGGCCTTGTTGGAATCTTCCTCTCAAAAAGACAGATGTATTTCTGAAAAAGAATCCTCAGTCCTCTTCTGTTTCCTGTATGACTGAGATATGATTGATGTAGCTTCTCCACCTTCCAATAGCTCTGATACTATTTAGACATCTGTATCATACAATATCCATAAAATACTTTACCCTCAACTGAAGGTTTTTCCACTCAAAATTGTCTCTAAGATTATTCAAACTTCCATCAAGTTTGGAAGAAGCTTGTGGTAATTCAAAAAAGATTCTTTCACTTCATGAAAAAAATATCACTTTTTCAGTTATCTTCACTAAAATATCTTTGAAATACCTGATATAAACTTACTACTTAGAAATCACAGTTGTTTTCACTGCTGAATACAGAAGATGCTACATATAATTGATGGAAGTTTACTTAGAAATCACAGTTGTTTTCACTGCTGAATACAGAAGATGCTACATATAATTGATGGAAGTTTACTTAGAAATCACAGTTGTTTTCACTGCTGAATACAGAAGATGCTACATATAATTGATGGAAGTTTACTTAGAAATCACAGTTGTTTTCACTGCTGAATACAGAAGATGCTACATATAACTGATGGAAGTTTACAGAAATAGATCCACGTTTTAGTCATCAAAACTTCTCAAGAAACTTTTTGACTGTCACCTTTCTGACACTATTGACTTTTCTCCAGATGACTGACACACGAGTCCAATGAGAGGGTGAGAAAATAAACTCTTAATCAGCACTCTTAATTACTGCAGAAAACTGAAGTTGCTCATGTGTTCTTTATTAAGACATCTCTTATGTGAGATGCTCTATTTCCATTTCTATTTTAAATACAGGTCAGGTTCAACCTCAAGAAAATATTATCTGAAATCATGTTTAAAACAAAAAAGTGAAAAACATCAATTCAAAACAGTTGTAATATCAGATGTTCTACACAAATTATGACTGCCCAGAGCAAAACAGTCAGTATATGGTTGTACTATTCTCTAGTCAGTAATTGTGAATTCTTATTATTGGGGTTGGGGATAGTGTTTGTGCATGTTTGTTGCCTTTTTTTTTTTACTGTCAGGGCAGCCGTTCCTCATCTCCTATCCTCATCTAAAAGAGAAATGGGGAAACTGGCTTGTACAAATTCATAGGCATATGCCACCCTTTGTAAACAGCCTCTCAGTCTTTGATGTTCATTGCCTTCACTGCACCAACCTCACATCTAGGTTGTGTTATACACACATGGGAACTCCCTGCCATCACAACAGTCACTCAGGATTCCTCAGTTGCATTTGGAGATTCCAGCATATATGGCACAGCATTTTTACCCATCCCTCTGGTCCTCAACATATCTCATTAAAACCCATAGTTCTGCTTACACTGGGTCTGGAACAAGAGGCCAGCAATTCCCAGGATACTTGTATATTTTGAACCCTTCTCCAGGAAGATGACTTACGGTTTAGCTTACTTTGAAAAAGGTTAACCCACTTTGGAAAAGGTAAGAGTCTTACTTTAGTGGTGGTGTTTTAAGAAGGAAGAGATTGAAGTCTGGGGACCTAAAATGAAGATGTTCGCTTACGTAGAAGAAAACCTTTTGAGAAGTTTTGTTCTGAAAAAAACCCCCACCAACCCCCTTGTGAAGATACAGCTGAACATTACGTGACTGCCAATCCGTTACACGGTCTTTTACTGAAAGCCTTGTAGCTAATAAGTTACCTCTACTGACACTCGACTTGCAAACCACAATCTCAAAACTACAGCACAGTCACTTGTACTCAGTCAAAACGTTATGATGCTATTTCGTGTCCTTGACAGCTTTAACACCACAATGATACACTACAGTAGTTCTGCTAAGAATGTCTCCTCTTTTTAAATCCCTTTTGATAAACAGTAAAATAAAACCCTTAAAGAATAAAACAGCTAACAGTTTACTTAGCATGAAATTGTAATTTCAAAATTGCAAAAAATGAGACCAATATCATAAGAAAATGACATGCAAATTACATTATCAGGTCTTCAGTTTCTGCAGTGAATTACAAGCAGCTGCATGTGTTGTGACCACCACTGCATGCTCTGCACTGCATCTTGTTGGCAGTTTGTAACAAGGCCATTTACCACATATGAAGAGATCTGCTCAGATGGAACCTCAAATATTTACTTAAAACAACAGGGCTCATTACAATTAGCATTTCACAATAGCAAGCTCCAAACATTCAAAGGAAAAAAGATGATTGTGTACATTTTATGTAAATACTGTATTTTGGTCCATGTACGAGAATGCTTCCACATAACACTGGCAAAATGTCCAGAAGATGGACATAACATCGTCTTTAGTATGGTACTGTGAGAAGTACACAACTCAGATGCAGATCCAAAAGTTCAGGACAGCGTCTGGGAAACTGCTACTAACCTGCTCACAACTGGACATCAGGTGAAAGCAAAGAACAAGCAATCTGTAGTCATCTATCAAAATAAGCCACATTTCTATGTGATGTTCTACATTTGATTTTTTTTCTGTTCTATTTTTACACAATTTTCAGAAACATCTAAATACATTTTGTTTGTTAAAAAATTCATACTGGAAGATATTTTTAACTTTACTATGCTATTCAGTGGAGCATACAAAATATGGAAATATAAATCCTCCACAAAATAGTCTTGTACTTTAAAAACAATACATCATATTCAGACTCTTCGTAAACATCTGTGAATAACCCTTTGAAACATACCCCAGCAAGAGCTGTAGATAATAGTGAAAAAATAAAGGCAGAACAAAGCAGATGATTCTTGAATTACTTCATATCCAAATTACTAACAGACAACAACTTGTGTTTTGTGAAAAAAATTGAGAACTCTGCTTGCTGGCAGAACGGTGTTTTACACTTTGACCCTTCTTAATATGACAAAGAATGCAACTGATTTGCTACGTTTTAGGAGTCTAAAAGTTAAACCTATTACTATAGGCTAGTCACTGTCAGTTCTCTTCATTGTTGTCAGAAAGAAACAAGCACCTCCAAAAGATAATACATTTCATCCTAAAATAGCTTCTAAAGTAGGCCAGATTATTTATCTTTCAGCTATGCCTATTTATTCCATTTACTGGAAAGGAAGCCTGTGTGACTAGCATGAAATTAGACAACTCACTTTAAAAGGACTGAAGTTACATAAAATTAAACCTGTTCAAATCATCTGTCTTTCATTTAAGGATTGGCATGGGAATACGTGCATTTAATACTGCATTTATTTTTATATCTGCAAGGATTTTTAGACAGTAGTTAAACATTAATGTGATGTCTCATTGCATTCCATACAGTAAGGTACAGATCCCTTACCTGGGTTAAATACATTGATCAAGTTAATGTTGAGCCTGCAAACAAGCTCTATAAGAACTTTACATTGGATTAATGTCCATTACTTTCAGTTAAACATCTATTCACCATCATGTTGTTATTTACTTAGTTTAAGTTTTCCTCATGTCTCAGCAAGGAAAATTGTGAAGTATCTCCACTAAAAGCTTTAGGAGTGTTCTACAGCCTTTATTTCTCAAGGGTCCATGGGAAGAGAGATCAGACTTTATCTAAAGAAAAATCTACAGCACACTAATTGAGTCTGGACTACCAGGTGAATATTGTCTTCAGAGCATGGCTCTGGAAAAGTTGTCAATTGACAGATGTACTGTAGCTTTCTGTGCTATGTCAAACAATTTATTAGACTTTTCTTAGGCTAACATTTCCGTAATGATTTTCTGCAAAACCCAAACTATCTTTATTTTTACCCATCTATCTCTCTGTAAGACTTTCCTTCTTTCTCTTGCATTTAATCTTTTTGATTTTTGTTTGGGTTTTTTTCCTGTAATTGTCTTCAAACTTTCTGCTGCTTCTCTTTGCCCAGAGAGAGTGGGCATTCCCATAATTATAAGAATGGGTTATTCCCATAATTCTTAATGTAGTATATAAACAATTCACCACTCAAGCCAGTAGAGCCAGGTAGAAACCAGCCAGATGTTAAAAGCCACAGGTTTTCAGGCCTTGAAGGCTGCCTACAGTGTCCTCCCACGTCTCCTCTTCTCTTTTTGCAGTTAAGCTCACACCTTATATTAATAGACTAACTATCCTGTATCAGGGAGTTTTCCACACCGTAACTGTATTTAGTGACTCCTTTAGCTGTATTTCAAAAGTCTATTCAGGCACCCATCATCTTCAGTACAACCCAGTGGCAGGGTGTAATTTCTGAAGATTTATTCTGGTGATATTTTCTGCAGCAGCTAGCAGTGTTGTAGAAGCAGAGGAACAGGACTGGGAAGCATTTATAAGGCTTGACAGTTTTCAAAGGACAACTGAATGTGCATCTAAAGCAGCTTCCAACCCTCTGAGCTTGGCCAGTCATACAGGATTTTCATCTCTCTCCATTTCCACCCACGATTAAGTTTTCTATGGGCAGCATAATTTCTACAATGAATGGATGTATTTAACTGATTTTTGTCTGATGTTCCTGTCTTCCAGCCTGATAGGGTCTCCTGCTTCTCATGTGAAAAATGAAAACCTACTCATACTGGAAGAAAATGGCACAAGCACTTGGTTTTCAGTTGTTACAACTGTATGAAGCACTCTTGGTACTTTTGGAGGCAAGATAGTTTTTGATGCTCAAAATTATTTTCATTTATGGTCAAATAAAGAAAACTGCCTTAGGGAATAAGTGATTTCATTCAACCTGGCTTTGAAAAAGGCAAAACTCCACAGTTTTCTAAGTTCTTCTGCAGGAGAAAACAAGTTGCTTTTTTAAGAATCTGTTGCGCAACAATTGAAGGGGAGATGATGTTTATCGTATTAGTACAAATATTTAAGGCTTATTGTACCTTTAAAATATACAGCACAAGGCTAGATTGACATCTAAATGAAAACACAGATCACTGGTCTCCAGCAAGACAATTCCCCTGGTGAATGGGTTAAACTGTTGCTGTCAGTTTGAATACAATTAGTACAACTGATATGCAAAGAATTGCTCTGTCAGGAAATGTCACTGTCATTGAGCACTGTTCCCAGGCTGCCTTTTTGTCTGGCTCAGAAAATGTTAATAACAGGTCAGAATTCAAACGGAAAAATTTCACCAAAGTGCATAGCTCCTCCCCAACTTCTATTTCAATTTTAATTTTCTGCTTTGTGCTTCACATAATTTCTTGGTTACCAGGAAACTATTCTTAACTGCCCATTTTCTGGTTTACTTCACTCTTCCTCTTTAGTTATTGTTAAGTGAAACTAACAGTTTTTGTTGATATTTCTTATACAATTTTGCCTTTTGATTATTTTTTTAAATAACCACGAAGAAACCACACAGATAGCCAAAGTACAAAAGTAGAAATATATTCTGTAGAACACCACTGAGAATCTATTCACTGCAATGCCCACCCACACCCTGTGATCATTCCTTTTCCCCCTCCTTTCTTTATTGCAGTTCTCCAAAGTTTGCTTTTGATGCTAATCTTTTTTTCCCCTCTACATCTTCCTGCTCTGTACATGATGCATTTTAGGATCTTGTACCTCTGTGTTAACTCCTCCAGATCCTTCTTTCTATTTCAGAGAAAACAGTCATCTTTTCAATGCCTTCCTGCTATTTTCCTACAGGTCACAGATTCCTGCTGGCCCTATGGATGATACTCTGTGCAAAACCTCTGAGTGAGTTTGCACTTCCAGCTCTGTAAGGCTGGTGGCTGGGGAATAATACTCTGGGAACAAAAGTGTCCTCAGGCAACTGGGTTGGGGATGGGTCAAAGGGAAGTGAAGTGCCTGTTCCTAGAGTCACGCTGTTTTGCAGCTCAATGAAGAAGGCACGGTGAAATGCAGCTGTGATGGTAGGTGACTAATTATTGGCTTAAATGGGTGATCAACACGCAGGTCACCCGGTTTGACCTATCTGGGAAATGTCCGTGGGCTGGAGTGCCATCGAGCGACTGAAGGATAGCAGTGCCAGAGGACAAATTGTGGGCTTTTGCGAATTCCTTTCTCCACCCTCGCTAAAGAGCATCTTTTTCTATATCTGGTACTGTCCCTCACGACCCAGAACCCCCAGGAGGCTCAGAAAGAGGCAGACTCGCAACTCCTTCAGCATTTGTGACCCTTTTGCCCTTGCAGATGGGGAGAGCCAGGGCTGCCCTTCCTGCAGCGCCGCGGGGCCGGGTGCTGCCGGGCTCCCTGGCAGCCGGGCCGCTGACCGCGGCAGCCGCGGCTCCTCCTGCCCTGGCGCTGCCTTACGCAACCACCGAGAGACCCAAACTTGTCACTTCCCATCTCCTCCCTCTTCCCACACTGGGAGCAAAGACATTTCCTCCGATGTGACTCAAGCACACGAGTTTACCAGCGTCTGTAAATCCACGTTATTATCAGTTTGTTGTGAAATTACAGACTTTGAGCCTTTAGCCAGAATCCTGCCTCAGGTATGGACTAAATTCCCTCTCCTCAGGGAATAGCATCACAAAGTAAGGATTAACCCCGCTTTAATTCACTTCCTGGTATGCTGAGGCAAATCTGTGTTCAGGCACTTTTAGTTGAAGATAAAGGACCTTTCTTACTTTTAACTTGTTCTTGTAATAATCAACAAATTTTTAACTCTGAGTCCTACCAAAAAACGTGTGATGACAGCTAACTTTATTTCAGCCCATACCCCTGCATACAACCATCCTGAGAACCATGCCTTTTCTTTCTTCATCAAAACTCTTCTCTCACCATTTGCATAGTCTCAAATCTTTTCAATTTTCTTTACTCAGGAAGTTTAAAACTCACCTACCTTTCACTGAGACCATTATCTTCTTTTTCCTTGAGAGCCCCATATGTCCTGTAAACCACACAGCAAGCTGAGGGAGTGGTTATTGTAGAGTCATTGCCATCTAATTAAAAAAGATAGGCTGAAAGCCCTGTCTAAAATTAGAATTAATTCACTAAAATATATATATATACAGATCTTTTGTCTGTGAAGGTAACACTAAACATGTGAGTACAACATCTTCCTAAAAGTACCAGCTTCTTGAAACAGGTAGACTCAGAGACAAGCAAATTGTTCTAATCAATCTGCTACTTTCACTCACACTATTGCTAACCATAACACCTACATCATTTCAGAGGAATCATGCAAGTGATGCTTTGTATGTGGATGTAATGGCAGATAACAGGGCCTGGTCTAGGGAAACCAGCTGTCATGAAAATCTACAGAAGATGGGGAATGAGATAATCCTTTCCCCCAGAATAATGAAAATTATTTCCCCTTCTCAAGATGGCATAGAAAAACCATCTTTTCCTCAATATTAAATGTTTCAGTAAGCTCTAGATGTGTGAAATACACATCCTTCATGACAAAAGTCCCAGTTGTCCACTAATCACTTGCCAATATCTCTTTTTTAAAATATGCTGCCATACTCCTATGGAAAGTGCTAAAAAGTGCAGTATAATATGATATACACACAATATATATAATGATATACTGTAGGCTAATTTTAATGAAACAACAAGATGGTCACCTCTCTTTTCTGTCTTTCTATAACTGCTATTTCTGTGTTTAACCAGCTCAGTGAAATTTGGGCTAAATCAGATTACTAACTCTGCTAAATACATATAAGCCACTTATTCCTATATGCTATTGAATCCAAATATTTTTATTCATGAACCATTGTGACTACAGGAAGAAGGTGAAATTTTCAAATTCAGGTTTTGTTCAGATAAAGGACTCCAAAGTTGTTGTCCCCAGAGGAAAAAGTATGAAATTTTTTAAATAGAAGTATGTATTTTTCCTCATATTTGACTGTAGGTTTTGAGAAGGAAACTTTCTAGTTCTACCTTATGCATCATCCACTCATTGACAGGTAAGTAAATTAAGAGCAAAGTCATATCTATAAACCAATTTTCTCAATAAAATTATAGGCCTTGATGTCTTTTCAGCAGCTGAATCCTTTGAGTAAGAAAAAAGAGTTAATGATATTGCATGATTTAGTTTTGAAACAATTATTCTGACAAATATTAAATATTAGATACTAAATGGCAAATGAGTAATTCTGCATGTTCTGAATGTTGTCTTATTTTTGTAAAATCCATTTTTATATAGTAAGGAGCCAAGAGGCCTTTGCTGGTGGATTGCTATGAATCAAAACATCTTATTAAAATTGTTCTTATTTTCAGGAACATCACCTAAAATAATAAACAAAATTTTATTTATTTTTAAAGAAGAATACTATTACTCCTTAAATGAATTCTCAATATTTTTGATAGACTTAGATTTTGTATGCTAATTTCCTTGTAGATAATTCAAAATGTGCAGATCGATTTGTTTAAGTGCAACAACCACTCCAGCCTAGGACAAAGAAAATATGATTGCTTTAAATCTCATATATGCAGCTTCCCATAGGAGTGGAATACAGATGAGCTGCAAATTAAACACTCTCATCACCACACTGCCCAAAGCAATTTTCCAGTATGCCCCCTCCCCTCAGGACATATTTTACTCCACCTTTACTATGTTTATAACATGATTTACATGTTAATGAGAAGTGACAGGGACTAAGTAATTAGGAAGCAAGACTGTAGCTTGTCATGCATTTTAAATACTGTAGACTGCAATTCTGAAATAAATATTCAGCCCCTTTCCTCATTTTCTTCTTAATTAGAAAACACAGTCAATTTAGTCTTTACAACTCCAATATACCTTCCAAAGGTAAATAACAGAAAAGAAATGCACTGTTACAATAAGCATGTATGATCAGCCCTTGTTCTCCTATATTTGGTCATTTTTCTTATTCCATTCCTTTTATTAAGCTTGGACAATACAGTGAGAGCAACATGAAATGTAGAGAAGAAATAGTCCTTCCTCTGAGGCTGTGGCCGTGGCTCTGTAAATCCAGGTTGCATTGCACTGGATGGATATGTGCACGGATGTGCAGCTGTGTGTCTTACCTGGATAGTTTTGTGAGCCAGAACTTTGAGCTGTGAGTGCAGACAACGCCTCTACCATGGGGCTATCAAGGCCCTACAAGAAGGTCCGAAGGCATCTACATTTGGACAGAATGGCTTTCTGATGATGTATAGAAAAAAAAGTAAAGAAATTCAGGACAGCCAACAACCCCTGTGTATGTACAGAAGGCAGAGTGGGAAATGCCTACCAGTACAGCAATTTCCATGGTAGGGACGTAAGTGGTGTCAATCAACCACAACCTCTTTCACCTCCTTCATTTCCTTTCACACTCCTCCCCCACATGCAGTGGCTTTGCACTTTCCAAGTTTTAACACGGTGCTCTTTGTAAGATCAGGACCTCAGAAAATAATGCTTACCATTTCAATACTAATGGTCTATGGTGCTGAGTGAATTAAGTTTCAGAATACATTTCTGATCTATGAACACATTACCATTCTAATTATTCAGGTCAGGAAAAAACTCAGAGCAAAAAAAGTAACTTGCTTCAAAGTATTCTAATTGAAAAAAAAAAATCATTCTCCTTGCAGATCATCACAGTTCTTTGTGCCAAATATATAACAAAGTTTAAAGACCTCTGAAGCCAAAAACTCTGCTGGGTTTATGTCACCATTCTATGCATTTTGCTTTCAAATATTAAATGCTGGAAGTATGTCATAGCAATATGGTGCTTTTTTTAGTAAGAGATGCTGAAAGAAACAGGATGCATATTTACTAATCCTTGTTTCAATACTGAAAAGATTATAACCGGTACACATATAATGGACATTTCTTGGTAAAAAAGTAACCAACATTGCATTGGTAACTATTAGTTATGTGATGATAGGTATAGTACCCCTTCTCTGAACAAGAAATACTTTCTATCAGCTCCTGTTACAGTTCATGACTGCCCAATAAACTTTATTCATTCTCAGGACTTTCAGGTTTTCAGACCTGTGCTGCTTTTGCTTGGGATACAGTTAATTTTCTTCACAGTAGATAGTATGGGCTGTTTTGGATTTGTGCTGGAAACAGTGTTGATAATTCAGGGATATTTCAGTTATTGCTGAGCAGAACTCATACATTCAAGATCATTTTTGCTCCTCACCCCACTCCATCAGCAATTAGATAGGGGGTGCACAAGAGGTTGGGAGGGGATAAAGGCAGGACAGCTGACCCCAGCTGACCATGTGGGCTCATGCTCAGCACATAAAGCTGGGGAAAGAAGGAGCAGCAGGGGCTTTCAGCATGGTGGTGTTTGCCTTCCCAAGTCACCACTGTGCATGTTGGAGCCGTGCTCTCCTAGGGATAGATGAACACCTGCCTGAACATGGGAAGTGGTGAATTAATTCCTTGTTTTGCTTTGCTTATGTGCACAGACATTTTGCTTTACCTATTAAAGTGTCTTTATCCCAACCCATGAGTTTCCTCACTTTTCCTCTTCTGATGCTCTCCCCATCCCCTCCAGGGGCACTGAGTGAGCAGCTGTATGCAGCTTAGCTGGCAGCTGGGGTTAAACCATGACAAGATGCTTACATAGTACTAAGAAATCTAAGCGTTCTCTAGGGGCATATTATGTATAATTGCTATACATGCAAGGTCTTTACAACCATTACCATGAAAAGGATCTTGTTGATACAGGATTTGAGAACTAATCATGCATATACTATAAAGATTGAAGTATAAGTAGATTTTACCCAAATTGAAGTGCTAAGAGACTACAATGATATATGCAAAAATACCCCAAACTAGTTTAAATAATTTACTTTCATCTCTCTTTCCAAAGGAATACGTTCACAACTTTTTTCTTTAGTTATCATCATATCCTTGAACATCCAATCATACAAATATTAAAATATGAACACTAATGTCAATCTGAGAGCTACCCAATGGTTAACAAAACATGGCAGTGATTAATTATTTTTTGTTAGCAATTTTCATGGGAATACAATCTAAATATCTCAGTTTGAGGAACTTGTCTTCCTCATTTATAAAATATGCAAAATAGTTAATTAAAAAAGGACAGCCAAGCTATTTCCAGTTCCATATTACCTATATTGAATACATATGGAAATAAAGAGCCAGCACCTAGCACTGAAAGGTAACTGGCAAGTACAGAATTTCCTTGTAATTCCCTCTGAACTCAGCTAGCCAGATAAGCATAAATTGCACTCTGTCTAGCCAAAGAATGTGGGAAGATAAAAGGTGAATTATTCCTTTGAACTCATTTTTGACAGGTGATGTGCTGGCAGTATAGTGAGACAGACTTTCTCATCTTATTAAAAAAAATAATTAATAAGCCAACTTGACCATCTGTTTACGTATTGTATTGCTACTGCTCTATCTGAAGGAATGTATAACAAGATAGAAAAATGTCCCTCATAAAAATGAAGAAATAAGAGTTTGAAATGCAGATATTGTAATGGGGGAAAATAAGATAAGTCCTGGAAGCTGGAGCAGGTATACTCAACAAAGAAAGGTGGATTTACTCAACATTGGTGAAGGAGCATGTCTATAAATTAACCCAAGGCCTCTGTCCCATAATTCACTTGACAGTTTATCAGCCCTGAAAATGAATTCAGGCAATTTAGATGAAGGATGGAAGCAGTGGCTTCAAAGCCCTGTGAGGCAGCTCAGAACTATTCCCCAAGCTTAAGATTTTTGTGTTCTAAAGGTTAATGGTCCCCAATCATGCCTTCCACTGGGTTTTATTAGTGTAAAAGCCAGCCTGCAAGCTACTTTGGGTGCAGCATAAGAAAGGTAAATAGCATGAAAGATAGTTGTTTTTAAATCAAACTATCTTATATTTGACTAAGGAAAGATGGATTTATGAGCCTTCAAAGCCACCCTGAGGAATAACCAGGACTACAGGAAAAATCAAATGTTGTAGATGAGCTTTTTTCCATGGTTTGCTAGGTCCTGTCACTTTCTAAGTGGTTATATTTGGAACAAGACTTTCCGAACGTGCAGTAGACATGAATGTGTCTTCTAACCACTCTTTTATACTGATGAAATCTGGCATATGTTCATTTACAATTAGTTAAAATTATTTTCAAATATTATGCTTAGGCCTGGTGATCTCTGTAGACATTTGCAGTTTAGGAGTCAGAGGTCACAAGACTTTCTTTCATGAATTGAGCAGCTACATGCACAAAGAAAACTTTTGTTGGCACTGTGGTTTTTCATACACACAAAACCTCAAAAAGACGATTCTTTAATTCATGTATTTTTAGCATTAAAGGGACAGATCTCACTTTTGTGATACAAAATTTTGTCAGTGAAAGATAGGTTTACTACCTGTAAGCAAAGCTGACAGAACATTTCTGTTATCTTTTTTTCTTTAGTTCCCATCAGGTTATGAGAAAGACTGTCTCAAGCCAGAAGTACAGACTGTTAAGCATGATAAACATGAGAATGATAGTAAGCAACATGATTTTGGTTGATACCTTAAATTCTTAAATATTTATTGTAATGACTTGGAGTTTTGACTTCTATTTTTATTTTGTTTTCTGGCTGTCTTGAAGTGGTGATCTTTTTGCCTAAAAGTTCCTACTCTACAGCAAAATTCTGGTTAGAATTTCACATGATTAGGGCAGTCTTTATTTCTGCTCCAAATGACTTTATAGTGTTGCTATGCCCTATTAAACTGCCTTATGCCATGCTGAGAGAGTGAATGAAACGATTCCTGGCTGTGGGTTACAGGATGTAACACTGTAATCATATTGCATCTTGAGTGTCACAAGTGGTTCTGTTAGACAAGTCATAAAAGTTATCGCAATTAATCTCTTTAGTTATCCTTCCTGGCACAGTACTTCTCTGCAGGTTTGGGGAAAAGCTCCCTGACTTCATTGCTGTGCAAAAAAATGAACTGGAAGGAGCTGTTGTGAGCATCAAAGATTATCTGGTCTTTCAGCTCCACTGAGGTTTCTTTCATCAGGTGAAACTTATTCTAAGAGTCAGGTTAGACTGAGATCCCTGAAAGGGAAGATGCACCTGTCCTGGGATTGCAAGAACCTGTATTGAAGGATTGTTGGGAAGGAGAAAACATAAAGAAATCTCAACAAATTAGAATACTCTATACACTGCTCTTTTTTTACTGCAGTAAAATTATTTATGGGGTTTTTGATATCTTTAACTTTTCTTCAGAAGGGCAATAGTAGTACTGCCAATATCATGATAAGCTCTTAGCTTTCAGTTCAGCTTCACGTGTTATCTCTTGTATAAGACACAAGGAAACAGCAGGTTTTCCTTGTATTTTAGATAGGTGAAAAAGTTTTTGTACCTTAACCTTTTTAAAACATACCTAGATTTAGTACTGCTGTAAGGGGGGAAGTATTGGGATTCTTTAGTTTTAATCACGATATCTATATTAAACCAGCAATCCTAGAAGTTTCCTGATTAAAAGAAAAAAAAGAATGAAAAACTAACACTGTGAAGTAGCATGTTATATATATATCTATATATACACACACATGTATATATATGCTCATGTTCCTTCTTATAAAGTCAAGCTTGTGGCCTAGGTCCTAGAGCATTCACATCTCATCTGAAAGAAGGGTTGAACATTTCTTCAGCTAAGTAATAGGCTAGCCACTTCTAATTTTTAATCCAGTTAAATTTTGATCATCTGATAATCTCCATAATGTCTTGTGATAAGAATTTTGACTATATTTTTCAGACTTCACACCCTAAATAAATACCAGTAATTTCACAGTAGACAACAGAGGTTATAGCTTGAGGATATTTTTCTTCCTGCTGTAAAAACATGTTATGTAAATGATTAGAGAGCATTACAATGGCTCTATTTTCTTTAAAATGAGAAGAAACATATTGAAGTAACACAAAATTGATGAAATGATTCAATTGCTCTCCTAAAACACAATAAACAAAATTCAAAGAGATTAATACATACAATATGTCATAAGTGAAAAGAGAACTGCAATTTCTCCCTAACTTTATTAGAAATAACCCCATGCAATACTTTTCGAGTACTAAAATGGTGTTTATCTTTTCACTTCTTCACAGAAACTGCTACTAGTTATTCAGCCTTAGATTTTATTTATGGCCCAAGGGAACCATTGTGATTAGCCAGTCTGACCTTCTCTATAATCTTTCCAACAACTTTTCCATCCTAGGAAAAGTGTGCACAGAATTACACAGAACAGAATATAACTTTTTTTAATAAGTTTCTTTAATACCCAAGGTATTTCAAAGCAGTTTACATAGTAATAAATAAAAAACTGATCAAGCAAAGAGTTCACACAAAATATCCACCACTGTTGCAACAGTCTACCAACCTTCAGTCCTACAGTGGAAGTGATTGCATATCTAAGAGAGAGATGATACAGAACTTTAAAAAGAAGAGAGATGAACTTCTTAACTAAATGTAAAATTTAGCACTCGTTTACACTCTGAAATATTTTATAGCCTTGCAGAAAACACATTCAATACATGTTTGCCTCTAAATTGTTTGTTTAGAATACTCAATACTTTTTACAGAACACTGTGAGTTTTAAGTGACTGAACGGGGAAAAAAAAATTATTTTTTAATACCACAAAGAATATAAGTGCACACTAGCATGACCAAATAGGAATATGAAAGCAAAAAATATTGAACTTTACTGCAAATCAGCTAGAAGAATATAATATTATCCACAGAAACAGTGAAAGTGGCATAGCACTGCATTAACATGAAAGAATACACAGCATTACTTTTAAAGTAATTAGAAATACCTAGATATGTAATTCTCTGATTACTTGGCACATTGAAATCAACATTTGCATAGTGCAAAAATATATACATGCAATGGCTTCTTTATTACTTTTTATTTTATAACTTTTTTAACCTTTTAAAAGAAGGATTTTTTTTTAAAGTTAAAAGAGCAGATGTGAATTATGTGATACATATTTTAGACCTAAATCTCTTAAAAACTCTTTACTTGTCTTAATTCAATCACATTTTAGATGATAACCTCTTAAGGTAGAAGCAATATTAACCACTTCTAATTGGCTTACAAGCCCTTGTTATTGTGTTTGATTTGCCCACCGTCACCCAGGAATGCAAACGGAACATCAGACCAGCATATGACTTTCACACCCTCTCACTCGATGCATCGGTGCTCAGGAGCTGCAGCTACCTGGGCATTCTCACACCCTGTGGAACACACACGAGTCACCTCCCTCCCTGCTCACTGGGAGTTGTCTGAACCAAGTGCAAGGCTCAGTACTTATCTACAGGATAAACCATGAATTTCCTTTCTTTAATGTAAGTGCAAGAATGTATGATCACTACCAAAACCATCCAGTCATTACAGAACAATCTGAAAGCTCCGCTGATATATTGGACAAAGCACCTAGAAAATTCTTTATTATTTCCACTACTGATATAGGTACAGCGACTGATTAAGGAAAGCTTCAGGCTGTAAGAAAATACCTTTCACATGGCAATATGATAGATTAATCTGACCTTTTCAAAGGCATGACCAATACAGGATTTCATACAGCAAATCCTGTATCAATTGTGCCTCCTTGACCTAGAGAATATTCCTTAGAAAAACATGAAAGGAATGCCTTGCTTTAAGAAACCTGAACAGAGGAGTCTACACTTAAACCAGGTGCTTTAACTACCATTATGTTCAACAGAAATCAATTCAACACAGTAAAAGAACACAGAAATAGGGTCTGAACAATCAAGTGAACAATCCACTGCCCTTCAGGGTGAGCTGCAGTGCCACTCACTCTCCTTTGTTTTCTTTCAGATCTCTACATCCAGTTCCCAGCTACAGCTTTTATTAGGTCTTTGTCTTTTAAAGTAAAATGCTTCTGCTCTCAGAAATGACTTTTTCCATAAGTACCTCTTAAGTACTTTCTCTCATGATCAAGTCAGATTTTCATTTCTCTTTTTTTATACTATGTATGTTCAGATTATTTGGATTCTCTCAGCTTTTCTAGAATTAGAATCAGTCTTATCTTACTGTTATTTTCAGATCACCTTCCAAATATGTAGGTTTTACTGAACTGAATATATCTCTTACTTCTGTCATGAAACTTCTTTTGTGAAGTTTATGCTAGTGAAAGCTCAAAGTTATACTTTCCAAGTAACTCCAGCTGACAACTATTACAGGCTTTGAAAAATGCAATGGCATAAAGAAGCATTTTTAACTCTTCTATTTTGTTTCACGTGGCTTACAAACCTCATTAAACTGTTTTTCATTTTCATGTTAAAGACATGGACTGAGAAAGCAAAAGGTCATAAGTATTTAACTCTATGCATATAGTTAATATCAATGATTTCAACAGGGCCACTCATACCCTAACCCTAGCAGGTACACAGACCTAAGGTAAGGATATAATTTTGAACCACTACATCAAAATCATAACCAAGCTAAATTGTATTCTTAGTACTTAACATTTAATTGCTTACGTGTATGTTTAGGAGCATTGAGTCTAACCTGAAACCTTCTGGAACTGGATATTCAGGCTGAAAAATTTCAGTTAGACCCTTTCATCAAAGACAGAAGGTTTAAATTCCCCAAATAATCACTAGTCAGTTACAAACATGATGGACTATGGCTGAGATTGAGTGAACTAGGTCAGATGGGCAATTGCACTGCTGGCAGGTTTCTCTCCACTGCTGAATTTCCATGAAGAAACAAGACAGGAAAGAGAAAGACAAAAGAGATTTTCACTGATAGACCTTAAAGTGGAAATTGTTGAAAGTTTCACTACTTTGAGGTGAAGAATGAAAAAACCCCTTCAAATATCTAATGGAATCATTCCATTAATATGGAAAATAAATAATTCATGCAATCTGTTCATTTGGCTTGAACACAAAAAAATGAAAGGTAATAAATTATAATAGTTGAAGAGGTTACCAACAGAAACCTATGAAACAATGTTAAGTCAAGTTAGGTCAAAATAGCACAAATCTTGTAAAACATGCTTTTTGTAAATATGGCTAATATTGCAAGGAAAGTTCTTTTAAAGTTCTTACAGGTGGGTTGATGAATTTTTTTTTTTAGAGAAAGAAATGCAAAATTCAAGATTGCAAATAACATTAATGCTTGAATGTTATATTGCATAACACTTTCATTTCTATTTTCCTGCAATTTTCAGTCCAAGACTTTGCAACTGAAAGCTAAAAGGTGAAAGTTATAACTAATTTGTAAATATATGTATTTCCTTTAAAGCAAAGCCTCGATTAATGAAACATGCTATTTCTACTTAAGATATGGCGAAGTGTTCTGCCATGAATGTTATCATTTTGTAAGTGAATCCATCAAAAGCAATAGTGCAGCAGCAGTTCAGAAGACTATGTGTTATGAATATTCTCATTTGCCTACTTATACCTGTTTAATAACCACACGCTTCTCATTAACTATGTATGAACATAGATTTTATTTGATGACACTCCTGTGATACAAAGCAGGTCAGTCAAAATGGGGGTAAACAATTTGTAAAAAATTTGCTCTGACTCGTTAGAATCAAAAATATTTTCTTTGGATGTATTTTCTCTCTAAGGACATGCTACATAAATGCTGAGAAATGATCCCCTCTAAAATGATGGAAGTTGAAAAATAGAAAACATAAAGACTTAGCACTCACATGACGGTCTGCTGGCTCTTGAAAAGGGTAGAATGTTGCTGTGGGTATTTTCATCCCCCTCATCCGTCAAATTCATCAAGTATGTCCAATCAGATCTCTCTGCTTTTTGATGGTAGAGTGGCTATGTAATGTTTAACTAAGGATATGTCACTGAGATATCCTGACTACTGTTTTCATCTAAGTTGAGCAGAGCCATTTTGCTCACGGGGCTTGTGTCATCTGGCCACAAAGTATTGCTATCACATTATCCTATCAGCTCAGTGTGCACAGGTAATTTGACAGCTCTAATGAGTTACGTACACACCGTCCTGAAAATTCAGTAGAATTTCTATTCTAATTCATTCAAAGAAAAGGTCAGTTTGCATATTTTGCCTCATTGCTGTATAAAAAGTGTATACTACATAGTGACTAAAGGCCAATTCCTTCAATCATTAAACATACAGCACTCACGGTGTTAATGTTATGGTTAAAAATCTGTATTTGTGGACATTTTTCTGTGTCATTTATTTCCTAACAATTGCCTTGTCCATAGAAACATTGAACATCTTCTTACAAGTTTTCTCTAAGTGCTTATTATTTAAAGTTAATAGGCCTTTCTTTGATAGATTTTGTGTTCACTAGGGCACCAACATAATTCCTGGATAGCTGAGAGCACAGAAGTCTCAGGGGCAGGAAATATACTTATATCCAGACAAAAATATATTTCTTAATATATTTTCTCATGCTGTAACTCTGTATTTTTGAAAAAGTGCAGTATTTCTTTAGTATTTAGAGAACTTTGAAAACCATATTTTTTGTCATAAAATATATCAGAGATAAAGCACTGGAATGTTCTGATTTTGAATAAATGGAAAAAATGTTGATGACATATTCTCATTCATAAATGGACTTTTATTCCCTAAACAGTAAATTACTCAATGACATCATTGACAGAAGCTCTGGCTATGTTAGAAAGTATTGATTCATGTTACTAGACAATACCTAATTAATTTGGTGAATTTCAAACCATTACAGAACAGAATGACAGATGGAAACAACCCAGCGGTTGAATGGGGAAAGAAAATGTTTGTACCTACAGCCCCAGTGGAGCTGACCAGAAGCAAATACTGCACAACCACACAGGCATGAGGGAGGTTTTTGCAGAAACTCTTTCAATGTATTTGGACTCAAGTCAGTAATACTAACACCCTAGCCCTATATTTTCCAAACATTTTATTCTTTTATCAAAACCCCCAAGCTGTGAAAAAAAGTTACCACTGTGCAAGGAAAGCATTCAGAACTGAGTGCTATGAAAAGAACTTTCTAGTAAATGGTTAGAGCACCGTTCAAAACCACAAGAAGATTGTGAAAAATAAGTGTTCTAAAACACAGTAAAAGGCATGTTTTTAAATCCGTAATGGCTTATCAAGTAAACCTGTATTTAGTGTCCTCTCCACAGGTTTTTGAAAAGGGAAAATGTCACTATAAACTGACCTTTTCCTGAAGCATTTGCTAAAACTTTACAAATGTCAGAACAGTAGTTCAAAATGAAGACAGCATCATCAGGAAGGAAAACTCCAAGGATAGATGTGCAGGTAATTTAACAAAGCAACACAAGGCATAAATTGTTTTTACTTCCACTTGTAAGATCCCCAACAAAATAGTAGACTTCTAGCTCTATGTCAGAGCAAAATCTAGCCAATACATTTTTCCAACTTGCAATGTTAAACAGCTTTCCTGGCATTAAATGCTGTTAAAAAAAAAAAAAAAAAAAAGAAAAGCAAACTAATAAGGTTTAATTGCCAGTGAATAACACACAGCACCAAATAACATGATCAAATACTAGGGCAATCAGACAATAGTACACGTTGTCCAGGTGTTTTTTCTCCTTTTTCATCTTTTATTGTATCACAGTCAGTATTAATACATTTCTCTGTCACCACAGTAAATGAATCCTCATTTTGTTTATGAATGGGTATTCACCAGATATTAGGAAGACTTGCCAGTTGAACTGGAAGGCTGAGAGAAACAAAAATGTGTAGAAGTGCTACCTAATGTTTTATCCAATCTTATTTTCTAAAAATTGCATGACCCTAGGATGATGACTAAGATTATAAGTTTCTTTTATTTAACTATCAAAATGTCAGAGAGCTAGAATGGAGCGCAATATAACTGTATTTGAACCTAACAAAAATGCCATTGCCTTTGGGATTACTGGGTAGCTTTGGAAAAGAACTGTCATGAGAGATTCTTATAAATGTCATTGATTGAGTGAATCAAACAAAAAGCCACAGTGTTAATCCTAACCTCGTTCTTTTGGCTACTTGTCCATCTTCTGCCTTTTAAATCTGTTGGCACATGCAGGAGCCTCACCAGACTTTACAACTATGTGTTCTTCCAAGTTATTGCAGAAAATGCACCCCACCTCATTCAGGGAAGCTGCTAAAATCACTGAAATTAATTAATTCACTTAATATGCAGGAATAAACAATATGAGTGAAAGCAAAACAACCAGTGTCACTGGCAGAACCTTGCAGACAAGGCAGCAAATAGCACAGTAGCCTCAGAATTACTAACTCTAATACTAGTAAGTAGAAGCACATCTATGCAAACAATTATGTGCAGTGAGTTTGTGGAAGGTAATATCTAAGACCATTTATCGCCATACTATTCTAAAATATTCATTTACTTCAGAGATGTAACTAGTAATGTAAAATACACAGTGCCTAGAACAACAATGATCCTTATGGTTCCTTTCCAACTTGTGATGTTCTATGATATTCTACTTTATCAGTACAGATTTTTTGCAGATCGTTGGAGGTAAAAGTAGGTATTCACAGGATAGCAGTGAAGATTTTGTGACTGATAGATTCACAGGATTGACTACTGAGTTTTTTTCCTAATGATTCCAAGAAAAAAAATTACTTTCTATGAGACATTTATAAACCCCCATCATTTTCCTCATGAACCTTTTCATTTGAGCCTAAGACCAAATTACTGACCTGCAGCCAAACTTCCTAAAGTTGCTGGGTTGAAAAAAATGTTTAAGGAAGCCAAATATGACCTCCAAGTTAATGGATATCATGAAATAAAATCATTTCTTGTTATGGAAATTTAGAGGGTAGGTTGATAAAATACAGATTGATGGGGACTGATAAATCCTTACAGCAGATCATAAAGAAAGACATCCAAGCTGGTAAATGAATCCATTCTCTTAGAAATATATCTTATATAAAAGTGTGAGGCACTGGAAATCTGCAGAGCATCAGATTGAGTTGGATAATCAAGAAACACACTAGATGTTATACCCTGTTTGAAGAATTATGTCTGCTGCTCAGCTTTACGGCTGTCTAGAAGCCATTAAAGTGCATTTAGCTGGAAGTGAAACAATATTTTTCAATGTTCAAATGTGGCAGTTTTGAGTGTGAGACAGAAGACAATTTAGGAACCCCTGAAACACTCGTTGGTGTAATAGCAGCGATCCATCCTCCCTAAAGCAGCAGCTGATGCTGTAGTTTTCTCCTCCATTTAACTAGCAAAGTGCTCTTGTTAAGCCCTGCCTTTGCTGTGACTGGCTTTGCTGGTCTCGACTCCGAGGATCTGTGGACACTCATCTGTTCTGCGCAATGCTTCATCCCCTTAATTCATGCATTAAAAAGCATTTCCTCTGCCTCGTAAACAAAGTGGGAGTTTGTTTCCATAGAAACAACAAAAAACCTGGAGCTGTTTCTGTTTCCACAAGTGTGAGGCCCTGGTTTGCTTCCTTAGGAAAAGCATAAAGATCCCACATTATGCCCTCTGTGGAGGGCATACAAGTCCAGTACTTGCCTAGATCAAGTCTAATTCTCTCAATTCTTATTTGAATCATAAACTGACTGCACTACTCTTCTGGGATGCAAGCCACAAATGTGAAATTTCCTACCTACACTGTTATTACCCTATCACCATAATACAGCTTTTGATTCCAAGTAATGTTTTAATATCATTGCATGTTCTTCAGAACTTGATCTTTTCACATTATTTCTTTAGCCAAATAATAAAATTATTCTATTATACCAAAATTCGACACAAAACCATGTCAAAACCATCAGGTTACCATGTAATATGGAAGCTGACCTAAATAGAAGGAATAGTAATTTTTATACAACAGTGTGCTTTTCCTTTTGCCTTTCTCTTCCCCTACTATACACATGAAATATCAATTTCTGTTTGCTGCAGCTTCACTGGTATTGCAGTAAAGCAAATTCTGAACACTTTAACTCCTTTGAGTCCTCAACAGTTTCAGCACTTGTTTCACATTGGGATTTCCTGAGGACTACAAGACTCAAGTTCCTCATCCAAGCCCCTGATAGGTTTGATATTTAGCAACAAATAAAACCTTTTTTCTTTTATTTTTTTTTTAAATGACCATATGTTTGCACTATCAACTCCTTATTATGGAGCTTCTACCTATGACCAGAGTTCTGAATTCTTTCCTGCCCTTTCTCATATGCACTCAACACATGTACACCTTGTTTAATAACACAGACCTAATTGCTTGTACAGCTACATTACTCTGATAGTTGTATTCACTAGAAACACAGGTACTCTGTGTCTTCATCAGCAAGTGACATGAAAAGTACAAAGAAAAGGGGAATCCTTAAGGCTTTGGATATAAATATTACAGTACAGCTTGCAAATTCCATATCTTTCTTTGATTTTCACAAAATAGCTATTTTGATAATGAGCATTAGGCTTATTCTCAAAATGACCAAAAGCATCATCATATCTGATCACATACTTCTCCTTTTTAAGTCTTCTGTTGTTTTTAATATAATTCTCTCTTTAGTCTTTGTGTTTTCCTTGCAGTCAATATTCTTTAATTTCTACTCACTGGTATTAGAGCTTACCTGAGTTCATTGTAATGTCTGTGCTGTCAAGATCTGGTTTTCTGAAAGTTTACACTATTACTCAGCTGAGTGGTTTCACTGATTTCAGAGGGCAATGAAAGTAGGGGTGATTAATAAGTACTCAACAGAAACCCCAGGTGTAGAAAATCACTCCATTGTTTTCTGCCTTGTCCCCTTTCACACGTTTAAAACATTTTCTGAACTTTTATGAGCTCTCTTTGTTACGCTCTTTACAGAGGGAAAAAAAACAAAGTCTGAAATAAAAAAGCAGGTCACATCTCAACATTTCTAAGCCTCAGAATTTGCACTGAGACTTAGAGATATAAATGGGATGCAGAGAAAGAGTTCTGCTCATTTTAGGGCTCAAATGAATGAAATGGATACTCAAATCAAAATCTCTTAGTTGATTTATACATTCTTTGAGTCACTGTACAAGACCAGCCTTCACTAAATTTTAAATCTTGGCAAACCAGAGGCTTCCCAGAGATATTCCTGATCACACGATTCATCACCTTGGTTGACTTAAGGTCCTTCATGAAATACAACAAAATCTCTTCTGTGAAGACTTCATATATCATTTATAGAATGACAAATAAAGGAAAGAAAAAGTTGGCATCACCTTGAGCAGATTCTGTAACTAGACAGGAGCACAAAAACTATAAAATCTACCTGCCTATCAGGGTTACATAGCATTTACTCCCAAAAAACAGAGTATGAAATAAACCAAAAGCTTCTTCTCCAGAAAATAGAAAACATTCTGTGTGCTACAAACTCTAATCTTGCTGGATAAATTTGGATAACCTTGTCAAGAGTACATGAAGTTCTACTTATTTCAAATGACATCAGAAATATAGGTCCTGTTGTCACTTCATCACAGTGCTTCAATTACACATAAAAATGAGCCTGTGACATCTAAGATATTGATAATAACGAGATGTAGTTTGAAAGTATATCGTGACATGTATAACATCCTTTTACAAATATTTCCTCACAGCAACTAATATTCTCAGGAATAAAAAATGGGATCAAATCACAAACAGCAGCAGCATCAATAAAAAGCTGAAAAAAATGGCATGAGATTCCTGCTCAATTTTTTTCTTGGAAATTAATTAGTGGGTTTTTTTCCCAAATATCTGGTTTCTCATCTGCCTTCATCTAATCTGTCTGAAGTGAACTCTTTATGGTTACAAAAGCTCACACTCTGTCAATGAGACCGTGCCAACATTCACTTTTGAGGTAATCCTCTAATCTCTGCTGAAAATCAATGGAATAAGTACCTCTACAATACATTTTTAAGAAGCAGAGCCTAAAGTGACTAGTACTTGTGTTGGTGGCCACATCATAGGTGTTGGAAGTTCAGTGGGATGAATTTCACTCTATAATTGATGGCTGTACAGTGAGAGGTACTAAGATCAGTAGATAAGAATATAATTGAGGTCATGGAAGGACAGTTTGTGTCAGAGGTTAGAACCCAGACCTAGGAATGGTGAAACACTACTTCAACTTCCTGTTCTGCTCTTTTGTGGTCTTGGCCAAGTTATCTAACTGCTTTAAGTTAGAATTAGTTTAATTAGTCATCTTTGTAGATATCTCAGCTAGTTATCCAGACTCCCTGTGTGGTTAATAAGGCAAGATGACTCATGTCCTCAACACCCAGTTCCTGCTGAGGGCTACAACCTGAGTTTAGCAACTAGTTCAAATGCAAAATCTGCATTATAAAGGTACAAACGTAGGTGAGACTAATCTTGTTCTGTGTTACAGATCTGGCTAGAGTAGACAGACTAGATATAAAAGAGTTTCCATTTTGTCTGAACTTAAAAGTCACTTCAAAAAATACCAGAAGAGAGAAAAAACCACTTAGAAACATGCTAGACCCACTAACTATTATTTCCTTAACCATTCCCTAATGGTGTGCCTAAGTTCCTAAGTGAATAATGGGTCCAACTATGTTTTCCTTCTTGCAAAAGTGCTGTAAATTTACAGAATAAAAATTGTGAAATACCTAGATAACACAATAATGGAATCATGTAAGTACCTGGGAGAGATGTATACAGCACTACCTGTATATGATCTTGTAAAGGTCCAAAATGGAATGAAATAAATCCCCTGTACCATATCATTATGCTGAGGCTGAACATAGCAAACCTTTAAGGTAAGAAATGAAAAAAATGAAAAATTTAAATCTTTTATATACATATTTCTGCTTTCTGCTAAGGCACAAGTCTGCACATACATGTCTAGAAAATTCACTGTGTATTTGTCATCTTTCACGAAGCAAACATTTGGGAACAAGCAGACTGGCAAGCACATAAAGTGAACGTAATCAGCTATTTTTACAAATGCCCTTTAAACTTTCATGATTCATTGATCAAATGCTGATTTTCTTCTTCCTATTTTATACATAGGAAATTTGTAGACCTCTTTAGGCTGCTGGGTTGAACTGGTTGGCAGAGATTAAGGATTTCTGAATTCTTTCTCATCTATTATTCTAAAGAGTAATCCCATAGCACATGGAAGAAAATAATTTTACTCTAACGGTTAAAGACATAGACTTAACATCAGCCAGAGATTCTGGAACATTATGCTAATGCATTCCCCATCAGCTGCACTTGCAGAGTTCTAGATCCACTGATCCTGGGGCTATGGTGCCTTTCTTTAAGGGTTGTAGGGAGCAGATATGCCCTCTGGATTTTCTGTTTGGGCTGGTACATTGCTCAAGGTATCATAAACACTAAACACTACAGATTTATCTTACAGTTTTAGTGCATCCTTCTGGCTCATGTCGTGTAGGGGAGCAGTCAAAGAAGGAAGTGAAGATTAAGAACGGCTTCAAAGGGATGCTGAACACCAAGAGCTGCTTCTGAGCTACTTGTTGGAACAACCAGTCTAAATTCTCTACGTGAGGTCAGCAAACCGCAGGCCAAACTGTTACTTAATCAGGAAATTAGCTCAGCTAAATCTCTGTACCAGAGTCACCAAGGTGCCCTGCCAGACAAGCTCTTGGTTCCCGTCTCATCTTGCATTCAGAAAGATGAAAATTGTGGACCTGTTCTTTGGTCAGCATGTCAGTTATCTTTTGATGCAGAACATTCAATGAATACTATGTTATAAATAAAAATGTAGAAGATAAAAGCCCTTCAAATTAGTAATGATATATTTAATATAATACAATAATGTGGATTAATACATTGGATTTAGTTTTTGCTTCAGTGACAAATAGGATCTGCTGAGTATCAGCTTTAAAAAGGCTTATTGACTACTTCCAATAAATCAGATCCAGCCATCCTGCTGTCTGTATTAATGACATCCACTGCATATTAGGTATAGTATAATCTACTAATTAATAACATTTCAAACAACTCAAGATAGTACAAGTTTTTAAAACATCTCAATGCTTTCTTCAAATATAGCATATTGATGTACTGAAAAAAATCATTAAAGAAATCTATAATTCCTGAGATTCTGTTAGCACTGCATGACAGAAATAATAAAAATTTAAAAAGAAATCTATTAATTCAGTGACTGTCCTTTTACATCTGTCCTGTCACACGTTTGCACTAGAAACCTAAACACCAACTCTCATTTCAATATACAGAATAGAAAATGCTCTGTATACAAGAGAAACCCTGCAAGCTTGCTGAACTGTAATCAACCAGGTGAAATCTTTAATACCAATCCATAAATCAATGTACAAATCTTCACCTGGTTGCTTATCATTAGCTCCTTACTTAAACAGAAATGTGTTCTAAATAATTTAACAGAGATCAAATTACCCTCCTGTCTTATGCATGTGTCCCTCTACACATTTTATTTAGTATTGTATGATGTGCCTTGCATTTACTTTTGGAAATTATTATCCATTCCATCACTTAGAGTAATGTATTAACAATCCAGATCAATTTCTAACATGCTAAATGAGAAATATTTTAGATGCCAGCAGTATCAGGAAAACTAGAACATAAATTAGCAATCTATGTACACAGACACATCTTGCACTGTATACACAGAAAAGACTTCATCACAGAAAAAAAAAAGTGCAAAAGATTTCTATGCAATTGGTGGAAATGCCAAGAAAAGGGAAATGTTCTGAAATTGCAAGAGCCATGGAAGCAATCTTGCATCACTACAGCACAGCTCTCACACAGCACAATCCATTTATGAACAATTAATGAAAGAAAGTCCTTATACATTTTTTTTTCTTATATATCTTTTTTTTCTTCTTACCTCTGTCAATGCCAATTAGAATTTACAGTGCATAGCATCTTGGAGGAGGCACTGAATTCAATGAAGTCCTTTTCCTCCGGAACAAACCTGCTTATTTGATCAAAAAGATGCTATGGAAGTGTTTGGTGTTTGTTAATTGCCTCTAGACATAGATCAGAAAACAAAGAGGGGAAAAAATCAGTAAAAACTATTCTGAAACAAACAACAAAAGTAAATACACACAAGACATGGTGTGTCAAGGTTCTACAAATATCATCATTTAGCATTTGTACTTCAGCAGCCAGACATCTCTGTCAAGACTGGTGCTTTCAGATTGTTTAGATGGATAAATTTGCATTTACAGTTTTCTACTTTTGGAACTGTTTCCCTAAACAAAGAAAGCTATTCTGCTTTGCCATCCTGAATGACCAGAGAACAGAAATCCCAACCTGAGAGCAACATATGGCACAAGTATCCTGAATAAGGACCATATTCTGACTGTCCACTTTATGCCTCATTTTGACATGTACTTTATATAATGAAATATCTGGCTTTTGTAGAATCACTCAGGGAACCCAAGTGATGTTCTCGAGTCTGACACCACTGCAGAATTCTGAGGGAGGGCTCCAACCTCACTGAGGCACCTATTTATTTGGTTGTTTTTGGACAAGTTTAAAGGAAGATTTAATGCATTTAACATATTTAATGCAGGATACATTGGATACGAGGATACTCTACAGGAATCTAATACAAAACACTAAACACAGGGAATGTGTGAACAGGAACACAGCCTGGAGCCTCAGAGGTACTTTTTCTGTATCTGAACATCAATACATATTCAAGAGTGCCCATGAAGTAACATGTAAACATGAAGTTAATTCCTCCTTATTTTTTGGCATCCTCAGGACATTCTGAATTGACCTCTGGAATGCACAGCTTCGTTTTCTCCTAAGTTTTGTCCTACAACTTAGAATTAGCATTTTAGACTTATTCCTAGGGAAGCGGGATCCAAACTCAGAAAAAGAAATGAGTAAAGAGAAAGACTACATTTCACATCTATATTTAATTTGGTTCCAGTTTTCTTTAGAAGTTATTCTCCACAGCAACTACAAAATATTATTGGTAAAAACTGTAAGAATGCTTGCACCTTGCCTCTTGGTTCTGCAGAAGCTAAAGAAAGAAAGCTTTGTAATGACTTTAACAGTATTAAAGATCAGGCCTTTTGCAGAATCACAGAATATTCTGAATGGGAAGGGACCTACAAAGATCATCGAGTCCAACTCTAAAGTGAAGAGATTGAACCCACAATAGTATTAACACCACGCTATAACCAACTGAGCTAAACTCTTTTCATAGCTACGCAACCAAAATAAACTCAGTTTCCTGAAATTTCCTTTATTAACAATCATTTCTAGATGACCCATAATGATTCCCTCTGAAAAAAAGCTAGTACTTAAATGTAGTGGAAAGTTACATGGAGTGTCATCTGAAAAAGACAACAGTGCAGGACACTTCATGGAAAAGGAGGATTAGAGCTAATAAGCCTGTCCTTCTGCAACTTTAATTCTGGAAATGCATAGAAGCAGAGCAGAGGCCACGGTCCTGTGCTTGAGCAGCCATGGCTGAGGCACTTGTCAAGCCCACAGCAGATGCTGGGTTAGACTTTTGCTGTTTCACAGCTGTGCACAGAGTCTGAAATGCTGCACTGGAAATGCCAACACAACATATGTGCAGGGATGTTTGTCCTTTCTATAAGAGCAAATACTCCTCAAAACTATATGATTCAATCCTTTTTCATGCAGGACTTTAATATTGAATACCATACCCTAGGTACACATATTCGGAAAAAAGTTTTAAAAAATCTTCAGTGATGTCAGCAGATTTTGCATTTTTTAAACATACCTTTTATCTTTTATAGAGGACCACAGAATACTTCATTGTATAGAAATAACAAAATTTGGTGAAGACAGACGTGGGAAGGATCTTAAGTTCAAGTTGCAATAGAGAAATGGTACATCTATTTCTGACTTTTAGCAGTTTGAAAGAAACAAGAAACCATTTTCCCTAAGAAACCTATTTAGTGATCAACCTATGTGGTGACATTTCGTCTCTAAGGACAACAACAACGAAAAAAAGAAAGCAGTAAATGACAGGATGATGACTGAGCGAAGACACCAAGCCTTAAAAACAATGAAACAGTGATACACCAGCTGAAAGCACATTCAGGTGATAAAGGCCAAAAGAAAAAAAAAAAAAGGAGAAAAAAGAAAGTGAGTTCCTATTTGGGATTTTCCTTAGAAAGGCACCTATAAGGAAAAGAAGGAAAGGAAATAAGTGCACAAGTATAAGCTCACTAAATAATAAATGGGACACATGAGGTAGGTACTTTGCTCTACATTTTGTCTTGCATTTGTGATACGACTCTCCTGCAAACCCAGGTCACCTGCCATGTACTGTATTAGAGTTCCCTCTACTGGATGAGTGACTGAAGCCATTCCTTAAGAATTTGCATAGTAAACTTTTACTTTACTTTTACTCACTTTGTTTATTGACCTGAAGTTCTTATGCTGAAAAATTAAAGTCTTTTCTTGGTGACATATTGAACCAGAAGGCCAAACCACGTAAAAACAGTGACAGATTTCCCTGGTCAGTTGTCTCAGAAGGAATGTATTGTTCAGTTCACTAACAGCACAGAGTTCCATACAAGAAGTATTGTCCAGGGAATGTATTTATTCCACAAGAGAAGTTTAAGGAAATTCCATAATCTGAAAGCCTCAGGGAAGTGTGAGGATTTGAAATGGAAACAGTATCTTTAATGTCAATGATATATAGGTTGCCTAGGTACAGATAATTGCTTAGTCAACAACATAGAAAGTTATGTTGGTTTTAGTCACTGCACAAGAATCCATTGAGGCAAAGGAAGATTCAAAATTTGATTTTCTTGAAGAAATCTGCAAGTTTAATTAGGCTTAGTCCAGATGTGTTATAATATGAAGAGCAATTTCCTGGCCATGGTATTTTTCTTTTACTGTTTAAAGATTCAGATCCTCTGCTATTACTCATCTCTTTGATCTTTAGTAGCAATTCAACACTTTCAGAACATATTGTGACAATTGTTTATCTGGAACTCAAAATAAAGAGTGAGCCAGATGACACTCGCAAGCCTTGCGGTTTTCATCACTTCCTCAATCACAGTTCATTACGCCTTAAGATGGTGGGTGAACTACTAAAATTGTTGGAACTTCACCCGGTACCTGAATGCTAACAGCATAGAAATACGCAAACGTGCTTCTAATTTTCAAAGGCATATGAGAACCACTGCCACACCAGCAGAAAAAATCCACTTACTAAACTGTGACAAAAGAAATATCTTACTTTTGATATTAACTATTGGAAAACTGTAAAATGCCAAGCAGTCATAAAGTCCTTTCTAATCTCATTCTGCTGCTAATTTTTCATTCAGCACTGAAATTAGGCAATGAAATTGAAACTAGATTCAACTTCTATTTCATATACTAGTTGAAATCTACTGCTTTATCTTTGGGACCTTGAACACCATGTCTTAATTTTAGAGCTTTATGTACTTCCATGCCCAAATCCTCCACAGGAGGACATTCACACAGTTTGAATGTCAAGTGTCTGTGTGGAGGAGTGGAGGTGAGAAGGAACTGCACAGAAATTACACACCAGCAAGGGAACAGTTGCAGAGCACCAATGAGGCTGTGTAATTCCTGTGGTCTTAACAAAGAAAGGATAGATCACAAGACTTGCATATATACAGATTTGGCCTGAGACTGAATTTGCTTTAAAAAGAAAGATTCTGCAACAGATTCCCAAATCCATTTGAGTTGCATGTTCCAGTGTAATACAATATGCTGGCACCTGCAACTCAAGTCTCTCCTGACAAGTTATGTCACAGGTGAGAGCACCTATCTTAAGAATAATTAATGAAGATATTACGTAGGATTTTGAATTTTTAAGATCTTAAATGCAGTCCTTGTTGATAGTGTGGTGGTTGTACACCTTACACACAAGCAATTATTTTTTACAAGCTAACCCTCTTAAAACTTTATGCTTGAAAACTATTTAAGAATATTCTCCATGTACTTGAATATGGTTTCACTAGGATTATTAGGACAATTCATAGATTTAATTTCAACCTCCATTCAACTGCTTCTGCTACATTAGGACCTTAACTATTTTTTTAAGGATTGATGTATTTTGTCTGGGTTTGGTTCACCTTAACATTAGGATGGCCTGAATGAAACAATCCAATATTAACCTTGAATGAATTAATTTTATTTAGATATGCTTATCCTTTCAGGTGGATTTAAATTCTCATAGTCCTCTATGGAGGCACTCATTTTAACATTAAAACAAAAATGCCTTATGCCTAATTAATCTGGATGCTTAGGTTTTTGAAATGAAACTATTGTCTAAACCTAACCTTTGCTGTATGTGATAATGGTAAAAAAAGCACCAGAGAAAAAGCAGAGGCACATGTAAGCTGTTTCCATATATATGGAGTCAGATATATTAGTCTAAACATTTAAATAGTGGAAAATTTGACAAAAATATGAAATTGAATGGCAGAGCCAGACACCCACCTTCACCGAATTTGTTGCTGACTTGCAGTGGAGACAGTCCTAAAACATTTGGCATCCAGTACATGCATTGTCTTTGAGGCCAATGGCTGTGGGAGAAGGGCCTACAACTGCATTGAAATCCCTCTCTCTCCTGGCAAATCTATGTTGAATGTAACCACAAAGAGTGAATATAATTTAACAGATTTTTTTTTTTAGTGGTGTATGAAACATGAATAATTTTGAGATTTATTCCAAACAGGTGGTGATATATGGCTTTCTGCAATATCAGCATGAGTTTCCTCTTCCTAAATTAAATATAATACTTCACAGTCCTCAAAAAGCTATTCTTTTTCAATGTGCATTTCTAGAGAATCATTATGATGTGTGATATACCAGGTTTCAATTAGAAAAAGATGTGCTAATACTGTATTAACATTTCATAGAACAACCAGATTTGCTAATGTATTTCACACCAAACTTCCTAGCTTTAATTAGCAAAAGGAAAATATCCATTCAATTTGATTAAAGATCCCTAGGTACACCCATGTCTGTCTGAGGAAGTTCTTGTGAAGATAATGAGTAATTACCTTAGGCTAAAAGCTGGTTTTTATTCCATTGCCTGGAATGAAGAATCTCAACTGTTTCCTCTCAGGAAAAAAAAAAAAAAGAAATATTAAATTATATTCAGACAGTGGTTGGAGAGTGACATTTACCTCTGCATTTTCTCTCTACTGATTTTATTAAAAAAAACATTATTCCATGACATATGCTCATATCCTGTATATGGGGTATGGCAGAACCTCTCCCCTGTTTAAGACTGACAGTAGTGGTGTGTCTGGAAGTTTTCACATACTCGGTAGTGATTTTTTTTTTTTCCCCTTTACAGGCTTCACCTCTTTGATAGGTACTGATATTTTTGACCTAGATCTAAAAGGAAAGAAATTACAACTGCACCCTTAACTTCTCAGGAAACATGAATTTCTCAGATATTAATTTTTGTGGCACTGAGCTCTTGTGCCAAGTCAGATGCCTTATTTAAGGTTTTGTACATCTGAGAAGCACAGTCATAAAAAGCTTCTTTCAGCTGACCTTTTTTTTGTCTCAAAGACTTTTAATCCCTCATTACTTAGAACGGAAAGATGAAAGAAGACCTCACAAAAGCAAGGATACTCTGGAGTCAGGCTTGCCATCCAACACATCCTGTGGAAGAAAGGACACCCTGGGTAGCACAGATTGCCTACACACAGGCTGAAATACAGATGCACACCATGGTCAGACCTGGTGTCTTGTGCCTCCCAACCAGTGCCTTTCTAGGTTATGCTCTTGGGCATCCTTCACATCAAAAATAAACAAGTTAGGGGAGGGACGTGTGCTTGCCTAGGCCTTGCCCTATGTGGTATTTCGACAAGACTAAGTTCCCACCTAGTTTTAGGAATGCCAAAATTGACACTGGTCCATTGGTCCAGATAAAATCTGAGGGCCATCCATAATTCTATTCTTATTTTTTAAAGGAAATATTCTTCACCTTCCTAGCAGTGCTGGCCAGGATGCTGGGATGAGTCTCTGTGTTTGCGTGCAACCAGAAAGAGCAGACAAGAGGTATTATCCAAAGTGCTCTTCTCATAGCATTCACTTTGGTGGCACGAAGAGTAGGTCCCTAACTTTAACACACATTGTTTGTATTAATGTCCTAACTGGTTTCATGATTTCTTATTACTGTAGCAAGAGGGATCATGTTACATCCTTAGGGAAGATATCTAACAAGTGCTTTGAGTAAAAAGAACATCTGTGGACACTGCCCTATTAATTGTTAATGATTTTTGCATATCATGCCAACTGAAATTATGCTGGGATGCACAGCATGTGTTAGATAGGATAGCAGTGGGGAAAGAGCTGGATGAGAGGAAGTTGGGAGAAAGTTGCTTCTTTAAACTACTTGCTTCCAGACTCTTTCAGCTCTTTGAAACTGAAAAGTATATCTAAAGTGGTTAAGGAGTCATTAAAGACACAAACCCTCCACTGCACTGTGAAAGCACTGTGTACATTAGCATATTTTTAAGCAATCTGTTATCCATGGGACAGATATCAAAAAAATTTCCTACAGATGGATCCACCTTCTTTTGTATTGGTTCTGCATTTACTTGTGATTTAAAGGGTAAGTTATCAGGTCACTATCAATGTCAACTACCTTTGCATCAGAATAAAAAATGTTCATTACTGAAACTGCTGTTTCTCCAAATGAAAATAGTCCCCTGTAGAGATATCCTGCTCTGTCTAGTTTTCTTGAGAGCACAGAGACTGCTGAAAACACTGCTCTATCCACAAAAGCATTTTTTGATCATCAACAGCCAAACTCTTGCTCATGGTGCTGAGTTGCTTGATGACAAATAAGTGCCCATGACAACTGTGCTGAAGGGTACAGGACAGCTGTGAGACTCAACAACAAAATCCTTCCCTGGAAGGGAATTTTTAATGGCTTGTTATTACCACAGGATTTTAATTTTTCTGAGGTGAAGTGCTGGTGTATCAGCTTCAATGAAGCTGACATCTCTGGTTGATTCATTTAGAGTAGACTCATGTCTGAGTTTGCCAAAATCTGCAGCTGTTTTACCCAAAGTAAAACTTCCTGTGGAAGACTGGCATTTGCAGGTCCAGTTATTCAGTCAAATGGAGATAGGCTTTTACAAAATCTTTCAGGCAGATCCCTATAAACACAGAAAATCAAAAAGCTCCATTGTCATGGACACAGAGAACTTACTGCACAACAAATGTATCCATGGAATCAGACTTTCAACCCCAAAAAATTGTGTGTTGATTGGCTTTCTTCAGATCTAAAGGCCTCCCATTGTGCATTCCTATTTTTTATCAACCAGACATTCTTTAAAAAAAAAAAAAATCCAGTTCAAGTTCTGAACACTGAGTTAAAAACATTTCTTTGAAAGAAACAAAACTTCCCCACCTGAGTTGGTGAGGAAGAGGGCAAAGATTTGAGTAAAGACATCATATCAAAGGCATTATATTCAAAGAACTGTGCACTTTGTTCCCCACTTGGTTCTCTGGAGTGACCTTCACTGGCTGCTGGTACCAGACTATAACAGAACAGCATCTCACTTGGGAAAAAAGAATTGATGATTGCCATGGCAATAAACTCCTTACAATCAACCTATGAGGAACTACGAGGTGTCTTGCAAGTTCCTGGCTTCCAGGAAGGGCTCCTTAGCAGGAGGAATCATTTGCAGTTGCTGAATTTTCAGCTCTTTTAAGAAACTTGATTTCTAAATGCCTTATCTTCATTGAGTTAGAATGGCTCCCCGGTCAGAGAACGGGGGCAGTTTCAGCAGTCACTTCCCTGCAACTCACTGGAGGTAATTAGAAATCTGTCGGGATAAACTGGGTACCTGCCAGGTAAACTGGAACGGGGAAACTCATTAAAAACCTTTTTGTAAAATAAGCAGTATAATTATAGCCATTGAATGAAAAGAGGAAAACCCAAACCCAATCCTTTGGGTAATTACCCAGAGTCTTCTCATAATTTCCCTGCACCTGTGGTTTTGTAGCTCTTTGGATTAGGGATTTTTACCACACAGACTGTGCATATGTACAGAAAAAACCCTCAGCAGAACAGCCCAGCTTGGATTGTTGTTCTTTTATATCATTACCCTGCCTGAAATACAGATTTAGTAGAGGGGTATTGAAGTTTTTTTTTTTGTTGTTTGTTTTTGGTTTGGTTTGGTTTTTATTTGGCTTGGGGTTTTTTTGGGTAAGAATTGGGGCTTTATTCACTTTTTTTACAGGAATGCTAAACTGATCTTTAGGTTTTAGCAATTTCCTAAAAAGGGTCAGTGATGCAAGAGAAGAGATGGACAAGAGGAGAAAGCCTTAGCTACCCTGAATAGACCATTAGTGGTTATTACATGGCATGCTAAGCAAATTCATGTCTTTCACAAACTTCATGGGTCAGTTAGCAAACTGTCTGAGTGCAGCTTGGGCTAGGCAGGTCACTTTGAAGTAAAATTCCTGTGGTTCAATATTCTCAGCTGGTCTCTCAAATGGCCAATGTACTACCTTCTACAGGAAGAGAAAAACATGTAGACATCCCTGAGAAATGTTAAGGATATTTCATCTGATAGGCACACAGCAAAAAGCAAAAAATTATGAATGTAGTAAGTTCACTGAAGGCACAGTATCACACATAATTAGTTTTTCACCAAATACTTTCTCTTAACCATACTATAAATAAATTGCTCCTTCCACTTTTGCATTAATAAAGATCAAATGACAAGCAATCTTTGTGAATGAATTACCAGGAGGTACTGCTGCAGCCATGAAGAAATGTGTTCTGCAGGAAACAAGTAGTTCTAACGACGTCCAGATACAGCAGACCAATTGGGTATGCAAAAAACTTAATTAAAATTAGCAATAATTCCTTAGGCCATTTCCTCTTAAGTAAATATTCTGCATCTTTCAAATTCCTGCATGATCTACTCTGACAGTTTTGGAAGAGTTGCTCTTTTTAACAGATTGCAATCTAACCCCAAAATAAACATTTAATAACAGAACATTTTTAATGAAACATTTCATTTAATCTTCTAGTGGAGCCTATTAAAAACACGTTCTACTTAAATCCAAATAAAAATGACATTACTGAAGGCTTTAGTTTAGGAATTAAGATTTTTCATTAATTTTTCTTTCAAAAAAGTTCTGTAGTTATTCCATTGGCTTTAATTTTTGGTACAAACCTGGGTTTTCTCCCATTGCCTGTCAGTTTGTTCCTCTCTTTACTGCTTGTTTTTTTGTGCACTACATTATGCACAGTGATTATGATAGTACTGGATGTACTCTTGAAGATAGTAGGCACCAGCTTGCATAACTTATTTTACTATTTGGGTACAATAAGCAAGAGACCTGCAAACTGTCTGGTGGCATCAGCATTCTGTGATATTTTGTCTAGAAGGCACTGCTATTCCCTTTAACTACAGAGGTACCCTTCATCTCACATCTCTACCAAAGTCTGACCAGGGTAACCAAGGGAGCACTTTCACAACTGAAACACTTTGCCTTAAGAGACATTTAAAATGGGAAAATATAAAGTGTTATATCCTTCTATTCGGTACTCCAGACATTTTTAGAAAACAGTAGCTTTAAACACAATTTTCATAAAAATAATGCGGGGATAAATTCTGTTCACATGCATTGCTTTTAGGTTTTGTTAGTGGGTTAGCTAAGAAACACTGAGAAAAAACAGCTGACACACATGTAATTGCCCCTTTGAGTAGGGCTTTCTCAAAGACAGTTGAAAGCGGAATTCAAGCTATTTAAAGCTCTCTAGAAATGTCATAGGCACATAAAAAATTTTTAAAAAGCAAAGTATTTTCTGAGGAGTACCATGTGTTTCTGTGGGGAAAAAAAGCATCTAAAGTTGCATGAGTACCTCTGGAGAGGACACAGATACTGCGACCTCCCTTCAAGGCAGCACTGCCAGCAGACCAAAGAGTGGGTCTGTGTATTTTAGGAAGGATTCCCTCCCCAGAACACCACAGTGCCCCTACCCACAGCTCCTGATTATGGTCTCCCCTGATATCATTGCTGCTTCTGTGACCCCATTTCCCTTAAATGAAGCTTCATACTACTTTTGATGAAGGGGAAGATTCACTTTACTAATTAGTATACATCTTGGCAATACTTGTGAGTTGAGGAGGACAAAAAGGACCAGGAAGCCTTGAAAACATGATTAAATGCCATGCCCCACTACTGGAAATGTGGGAAATTATATACGAAATACTTCACTATATATTTTTATTCAAGTAGGCTATAACTTTGCAGAAATGCAAGAACAAAAAATTATGTCAGACATGTCAGACAACAAGAAATTTTAACATCTCAAAATTGTCAAACATTTTGCTCATATTCCTAAGAACAGCAACTAAAAATGATAAATGACTCAGTAGCGCTGAGCTTGTTTAGAATTTACTTAAGTTCTCTTAAATTAGGAGAAGGCAAATAGTGTCCCCACTCAAAACAATGTCGTCCTTTCCACAAGGGTATGTTTCTGTTCTTGCCTTCCTGACCATTCAAGAGCTTGCTCACTTGTGACATTTCTATGATTATGATTAACTAAACACTAAGTTGAGTTCTCATTTCTAGTATAATTTTTAATTCTTCCCCCATTTCCTTGACATCCCTATTTTTAAAGATGAGGCAACGGAAAGGAAGTTTTAACTTGTGATTCATCATAAAGAAAAGTTAATTATTTTATGGATACTATTCCTCACACTCAATTATTTTTCAAAGCCTGCATTTTTATTAGGATTAAGTCCATATTAATTTATCTTCTGACGCATTGTAGAAATCTAGTGTTCTAAGTCACTTAAGGCATGATAGACCTGCTTTTGTACAAATTCCATAACCTCTTTGCTATCCTGCACCACAACATCCTTGCTCTGATTAGTGTGCAACTGGGGTACTTGGGAGCACATATTCTTCTGATTTGGGATTTTTATACACATAAGCACAGCTACACAGGCAACCACACCAAGAAATTTTATTTCTTTACAACAAAGAGACTCCTAGCTTAGTACTGCACTTTTACAATTTAAGCTATTTCTGCTGTTCACTTCGTAGTCAAAGGTTATGTCACACACAGAGGCTGATCACTACATCCACTGCAGGAATGCTCATTTCATCATCATCTCCCAGTGCATCCATTTTAACTCACCTCCTTTGGTCCGAGGCCAGGTTACATGCCAATGAAAAGCCAAGAAAAGATGTTCTGTTGCATCACAAGGAGTGCAAGAACTGTTTGACCTGCAGTTATCTCAGAAAATGCCCTTACACACTTCTAAGTTGCTTTCTCTCTCAAGTAGAATAACTGAATTTTACATGATTGCCTTTTTTCCTTCATCACTTACCTACCCTCTCATTGCTTTCACTGCTCTTACATGCATTCAATTTCAAACTGTCCTGCTGCCCATTCAGTTCATATTTATTTTTCACATTCCTGGTGACAGGATTATCTTTATACATGTCTAGTAGACATCTTTCGTTGACCTGGAAGAGCCACAGTTGTCAAAATCGAGTTCCCTACTAAAAAAATTGCCAGTTCCCTCTTCCAGGCACTCTATTGCAATTTAGCAAAGGTTCAGGTTAGAAACTAGAATACCCTTTCTTGCAATTACTTTCTAGGTTGGTAATAGGGTCATCAGTAATTAAGATCTAGAACACTTCCAACTATTTCTGTTTTTATTAAAATGGGTAAATCTGACATCCTTCTATTTCAGGGTGGATTATATGTTCTTACACATTAAAAATCAGGAGACTAAGACTCACTACTTCTAAACTAGGTGTAAATCATAAACTTTTGGTTTTAGAATGAGATCTGCTATTTATTGCCTTCAAACTTTCCAGTCTCCTGAAATGACAAGGGCAGGATAGCGAATCTTTAATTTCTATCTGATGGATAAATTTTAATTAAAGTCAATATTAAAAAAATAAAACCAAGTCAACTGTAATAGGAGTATTTTTGTGAGAATTAATTAAAATAATTAAAAAATTGAAAACTACTTCAATTTTTTAATATTTGTACTATAAACACCTTGTTTATAGCAATAAGTCAATTAATACTTAACCACAACTTAAACCATGGCAATACCTAGCCTTTTGGTCGTTATTATTCTGCTTTGAACTTCATGACATGAAATGACAAACTAAGTTTACAGACTTGGTTAGCTGACAATATCTACTTCATCTATTTTATGAACATTAATGAAAAATAAATCAGAATAGTACTAAAATGCAGTTATATATCTAAAACTCAAACCACTCTTGCTGATTCATGTTGGGCATCTCACACTTTTCACCCTTGTTAGGCCAGAACAACAAATCTCATTGTATTGACCAACCTATACAATGCACCCCCAGCAAATAATTCAATTTACAGAAAAAATAATTATTCTTTCCAGTTATGAAATTGCGTATCATCTTGTACTTAAAGAAATTAAAAACCTTTCCTGTTGCTGTGGATGCATAATTCAAGGAGAAGTGCAGAGGAACAGCCTCACACACCAGCACATGCTGGGGCACACTCGTCCAGAAAGCAGCTTGGCAGGGAAGGACCTGGAGGGCTGCAGGTGATGGAGTCTGGACAGAGTCCTGGGCAAGTGGTTCTAGATGGCCTTGCCTGAGTAGGGGTTTTGGAGCAGATGACTTCCATGAGGTCACTTCCAACCTCACCCATCCTGTCCTTCTGCTACTCTTGATTGTAAGTAAAGATGAATTTCTCATTTTCTCTGATCAGTTATTCTAAGAGCAAATTTTCAGTGGCAAATTGCCCTTGTTAGGAAGCAGCATTTTATTTCCAGTCTGGATATATCAGATTTCTATTTCCAGCAGTTGGATTTTGAACTTTTTTCTTTTTCGCAGACACAAAGATGGGTTACTTGGGTTTCTGTCCAGGAAAAGAGAAAACTAATTAGTGTTATTACTGAATCTGAAACGCTCATATAATAAATCTGTTCTCTAACTGTGTTTGCTGGCACAGAGATGCCAGCCACCACACTGAACAGATGAATGACCAATCATCTCTTTATTTTCTTTCTTAGAAGAAGTGAAAATTTCAGAGAAAATTAATGCTCTTCAGTTTTTTTCCAAAGTGATTATTTTGAAATTACTCCTAAATTGAAATCATAAGCAGAAGTAATTTGAGATTGCTCCAGTAGTGCCATAAAAGATTCCAAACAGGGATAATCTTACATCTCTCAGGTTCAGAGATCTAAAGAATGAGCCTTCCAGTGTGGTGACATTTTCCACACACTATATAAGGACTGGGGGTATCAGTGGAGTGATTCCTTTCTCACCATTATTACACTGCAACTTGTCCAGCAATTATCTCTGACAATGTATAAAGCAGAAGGATCTTACTCTCCAGTATTCATAGTACTGGGGTTGTGATGAGAAACAATATCTAAAATACACAGAGACGAGGCAGGGACGAGATCAAACCAGGGACAAGATCACAAACATTTTCTGTCTGGCTCTAACTCACATTTTTTAAGGCCCACTGAAACAGTGTTGAACTAAAAGCATTCTCAATAGATTCCTTTGCCATGACAACAGCTTGAAGGAGGTTTCAGGACAATTTTATGATACAATTTTTGTACTGTGCCATATTATTTTAATGCAACTGTGGAGCATGCTGACAGAAAAATATTGAAGTATCTGCATCTTTGTAATGTGTGTGGCAATAACTATCACCTTTTTTTTTGTGTTGGTTGTGCTGCATGCCAGAAGTGACCTCTGTAGTGTTTGACTTCAGATGTGCAACTCACATCATGGCCAGCTAGCAAACAGTAGAAAGTTCATAACAGACCCAGTTGCCTAAATACCTTCAAAAGCAAACAGGTTCTTTACAGAAAACAATGCTATATTCAAATGTAAGTTGGCAAAATGTCCCAAAAGGATGGAACTTCTTACCTGTGAAAAGTATGAACAATTCCCATACTTGGCAACACAGAAGCTATTGGACCACTGTGTTTATTTTTGATATTTCAAATGACAACTATTACATATATTTGTCCTACGCCTCTACAACAACAACACATCTTTAGGAAGTCCTTGAAAAAATCACTTAAACTTACTGGCAGCAAACTCTGTGGGCATCCTGCCTCACACTCATGCAGGAGGAAGGGGTGTTCCACGCACATCAGTTAGGGAGCTATGTCACAATGACTTTGGGCATTTAGTGTGTTCAGTAATTGCACGATCCATTTCATGACAGGATGCCATTTTTGATCATTGACAATATTAGGAAAACAAAGCTGAGTTTCTTTTTTAAACAAATGAGTACCTTGAGACAAAGATGTGTTTTCTTTTTCTGTGCTCTGAAGTTTTCTTCTGCACCCGTGTGTTTGATAAATAGATGCAATGTCAGATAATTTACTCCTTAGTGCAAGAGGACTCTTGCATACTACCCAAACTTACCCAGTGACATAGATTAGTGGGAAATCACTATGTTTTACAGTCAGGGAAAAATGATGTTCTAAGATTTCTTATTACGAGTGTATTTCATCAATATTTTATTTGTGGCTCACGGTAAACTAATTCTGAGTTGCAGTATGTGCTCTTTTAAAATTATCAGAAATACTATGAACCAGTCAAGCCTCAACTGCTTGCTTTGAGGGATATGTTAAGTCACTATTTTAGCTGTACTGTCAGGCTATAGCTCTTGCTGTAGATGACCAAAAAAAAAATCAGAAAAAAAAAGAAAGAAAATGAGACTGCAAGAGTCCATAAAGCTAAGACAATAAAACTTTAGAACTGCATGGGTAGAAATAGCAGGATTCATTGTTACATACATGGTTTTAAAGACTTCCAATGAAAAATGTGGAAATTTTATGCACATTTCTGGCTTGCATTCAAAATCTAAAAAGATGAACCACATATATCAAATCCAAAGGACTGGAAACTATATCAAAATCAGCTCTGGTTCTCTTCAAAATTACAATTGAAATATCGAAATTCCAGCGTTTCTGTTGTTGACCAAGGCTGTTTCCAAATTTGTTTAGACCATCTATATCTGACCCATTCCCTACCTAGCACCTGTCCCCAGTTAATAAAGGACAACAAGGGGATGTCTGTGGGGGTCTTTCGTGGACAACCCCTGGCAAAATGGAGGGGGTAACCAGGGCTGTTAGGAAAGTCTAAGCAGGTGTTTAAAAAAAATTATCTTAAAGAGGAAGATGACCATTAGCTGGATTAAATCAGAATGGGGAGTTAAAGAGACTTTCAAAACAAATAAGGCATCAGCTTCAAAGAAGTGTAAAAACAAAAGTGGAAAAAGGCACTTCCTGTCTAATTTAGGTTCAGGCATTCAAGTGGATATGATCCTTCTCTGAGGGTCTTCAAAGACATATCCAGCTTATCTTTACCCGAGATATTTTTCCCTTCTGTCTTGACGTAAGGTGTCCATATGCCTGAGATTCAAGTTAGGAACCTGTGAAACTGGACTGGGTTTTCACCTACGGTTAGGTAAAATGAATGAAGCTCTTAATGTAGAGAACATCTAAAATAATTCTAATCTTACAATCTTATCCAGCTGGAAGTTGTCCAATGTTTTCAGCAGCTTCTGATTTCAGTGCAATAGTTGGCTTCAATTTTAATGAAAAGCTTTATTTTTGAGACATTTGCTCTCAGTGAGCAACAGAGAAACATCAAAAATGCCATTGACAAATATAAAAACTGTGTATATAGATTGCTGATGAACACCTTTATAGACAAAGACAAATGTGTTACAGGTGATGCAGTACCTGCTCTCTCACCTCTTACATTTCAGTCTGTATATCAGAATTTCACAAGGATGTTGTTAAGTCCTGAGACAGTGGAGATCTTTCTCAGAACCTGACAGGCCCTTAATTATACATGTCCTGGAGGACACTGGTACAATACCAATTTAGTTTCCTTGGTTACTAACTCATGTAATCATAATGTATATATTTTACCACAGCATTATTATGACATGCCAAAGAAAGCATGTCATTATTCAGGCTGGCAAGCACTTAATAAAAAACAGCTGTATGTAACATTAGATTATTTAAATTATGTCAAGCATTCTCCTTGCATTTGACTCAAAGAAAATGGCAGCAGTAAATCAAGGAATGCACATGAACTAAATCAGGATTATATTAATTATATTTTTGGCAGTGTCATCTTTATGATCAGCTGTATACTGTGGACCTCAGAATGTGTCATAAATGTCAATGCTTTATTATGAATACTGTAAGAACACAGAAGAGATTCAGGTGGACAGAAGTAGCTTGATAGGTCCTTGACCTCTTCACTAGGGAAGGAAAAATATCTTGGAGTTGCAAGTGAAAAATTTGCAATCTCAGGCTTTCATTAGCATACAATAAGATACTTAACTCAGCTCTTTCCCCTGTTCATTTCTATGTCACAGTAAAAGGATGACAATTTCTCCTTACTTGAATATGACAAATAGATTTTGTCAATGTCTCTTTCGCTATAGGGTGTTTTTTGACATCCAAAATGGATGTCTGCTAAGGGCATATCTCAGAAAAGCCAGATTTAAAGGGAGAGTTTACCTTGGGTTTTCTAGCTTTGTAACTTTATCACATTTGGGGAGCTATGAAGAAATGTAAAGCAAATTAAGGGTTAAATATGATCCATGGAGCTTGAGTGGATGTGTGTGAGAGCAGACAAACTCCATTAATTTCTACTTCAGGCAGAGTTTCACTTTCCATTGAACAAGAGTCAATGAAAACAGCACTAGTGATGCCAACATTTTCCATTTCTTTTACACTTCATTTGGGGCAGGGAAGTGGTGGCGAGTTACTCACCTGCTGAGGAATTAGCCACAAAACAGCTCCATCTGCTCTCACTTGCATTTGGTAGTGCTGAATGCAGTTCAGTACTCAACCATTTTTAAAAATAAGCACCATTCTTTTTCCAAAGGTTTCCTTCAGCCCCCTTTGGAATTAACTTAGAAACAGTTGAACATCACTCACATAATATATACAAAAGGTTTGGTATAAAATGTTGAATGTAAAAATCACTACAAGTAAGGCACCACTGGGACCCCGCTGCTGCAGGGTTTCCTTTGCCTGTCCAACTTCACCTTAGAGAAAAACGTCCTGAAGAAGAATTAATTGTAATGCAGTTTCCTTCATGTATACTTCAAAGTGAATTAAGTTTCCTTGATAACTTGGTGTATAAAAGATTTTAACTTTTGAAAAAACTATCTTTGTCAAAGGGCCTTTTGACAGCCAAAGAATTTAAAAAACCTGCTGAAGGAAAAGATGAAAATTTACCAAGGAAAAGTGAAATTAGTATCAGGAATGCAAGAGGTGAATTGACAGAATAGTGACTCTGGGGGCAACTCATCCCCTCCAACTCTATGTACCTAGATATCTGTTATTTGGTCTATGTGTATAAATGGTAAAAAGAAAAGAGAATCTTTTCCCAGGGTAGGTGTGAAAATAGATCAAATATATGACTTGGCATACACTCAGAAATAAAACAAAGCAGAACTGTGCAGTGATTTAGCCTTGTTGGCCAAAAGTGAGACCAAAGCAACATTAGAGTTCTCATCACTACTTAATGGGATGTGACCAAATAAATATTTTGGTACTAAAGGAAGCAGTGCTCACTGATCTGGAATCAAAAAAGATGTTTTCAGTGAAAGGATTATTATGGTAGTGGTAAGCAATATAAAGAAAGAAAAGTCATAGTAGTTTCTGACATTTAAAGCTAATGACATTAAGAAGGTAGGCTGTGAACATGGTATTCATGACAAGTTCAAAGTTGGTAATAAATAAACTCCACATATATTAACATTTTCATAGATGAGAAGTTCTTGCAAGGAAATTTGCTCATGAGACATTTCCATCTCAATTGTGTGACTTGGAACAATATTCTTACTACCTAAAAAGACTAGTTCCTTGGGTGAGGTGTAAAAACAGATTAATGTTTATATGTTTATACCAGGTGGAAAATACAACAGCTTTTAGCTCTGCTTCTATCGAGGTGACTATACCGTGGCTTAGACTGGATGCTCCTTAAAGCAATGATGGGATGATGTGGGGCTCCTTCAGGAATGAGGAAAAATATGAGGGAGTGTGAGAAGAGCATAAGGGAAATGAGAAGATAATAATATGTAGGTTCCAGTTTAGAACATGAGAAAGGAGATTATGCTTCTTTCTGTGCATAAATGTAGATCTGCAATGATAGCAGCTGTCACTGCCATTGGTGGGTAATAAGAGAGACAGCTAATCTGGAAATTCCTGCCTAACTCATTCAGTATCTTTCCGAATTTGTATGAAAGACACACATGGTTTAAAGACCATTAGAAAGCTACCGATAACTTTGTAAGAATTTTTGGATGTTTTCCTTGGAAAGATTTTCATAAAACAAGACATTACTTTTGAGAATGTTCTGTAATAATTGAGCAATTATAAAATCTCAAATCAGAAAAACACCTAAAGCATGAATCAATATCAAAGTTAAAATTAGGATAAATAGGTGTGACACTTCTGATTTTCTAGACTGGTTTTCTTAGTAAAACTCTGTGATGCCACAATACTTTCAAAATTTATTATTTGAAGATACAGAAATTTAAAAGAATGGTTGAATGCGCACAGCTGGAATTCAGAAGTAATGTTGCCACTTTCTCATAAGAGAGAACGTAACATTTCCTGTGAACAGATTCTGCAATCAGGCCCTTGCTTGATGTGTCTGGGGTTTTTGCACTTAGAGAGGGGGTTAGCAACCACTTCACGTCAATGAAAAGTCTACCCGAAAGTACTAATGACAAATTAATGGTTTCCATGGCACATAACAATAGTCATCAATCATAATAACCAATACAGAAATTATTTACCCAATATAGAAATTATAGAAATTATTTTTAAAAGAAATATAAAAACCCAAGGCTTTTAATTTGCAGTAACCAGAAACAGAGTTATAGAGATTGAATGAACAAGTTTTACTACTGACCATTCCATGCAGACAAGGAGAGTAATTGTGCTGGATGATGTACACCCCATGGGTGATGCTGCTCAATGACCTAAACAGCCTTAAAATACTGTGTCACCCCATCCATCAGTTACTCCTAAAGAGAATCACTACTTTAAATTCTGTCTTGAGCCTTTCACATCTGAAACTCTAGGAGTAAACACCTAAGTCAATATAGTCAATTAAATATTCTTTTTTGTTCTTGAGTTCTGGGTGAAAAGGTTCCAATTAAAAAAAAAAAAGATTCATGCTATTAAACTATCAAGGTACTTATCTCCTCTATCATTACATCGATAAATTTTTCTTTTTTATTTGGCAATGACAATCTTTGTGCAAGCGACCTTTTGGAGATGTGAGCGTATTTATGCAATATATTTGATGACTGCAGTCACATTCTTTTTACTGTACATGATTTGTTTTACACAGACTATGTGTTTGAAGCTACTTTTATTTTGCAAAATGTCTCTTTCCTCCAGGATACTTGGTGCATTGGCTGGGTGACCTTCTGCATACTGATGAGATGACATTAAATACTAGAACTGTTGTGTTTTATCTGCTTTGTAGACCTCGCTTCTCATTTTAAAAAAGGTTATTAACAATTAACTTGTACAGTTATGTTCTAATTAATTTACACACACATACACACACGAAGGAGTGGGAGGGGAATAGGATAAACATAAATTCTCCTCTGGTACCAGGAAAGGTTTAACATACCAGGCTTTTTTTTTTTTTGCTTGGTATCACACTTTGCTGTACAAGTTACTGTTAAGTTTTGGATCAAAAATCTTTTATCTTCTTCTCCAAAGGCCCTTCCTCACTAGAAACAGTTGATGCCAGAAAGAAAAGGTGTTTTTGCTGATGAATACTCCCTCGTTCTGGAACATGCCTACCACTCCATTCACTAGATTTGTTATATATTTACTTTACTTATGATACTTATGGCACTGAAACATATACTGATGTGCTTTGCTGAAACAAAACATAAACTCCTATGAAGAAGAATCCCAGTCCTGTCAATGGGAATGTAGCACACAAACACATCAATGAAGGTGAATGGTTGTATCGTGTAATAGGAACAAATAGCTAGGAGGATATTCCACCTGTCATCGAGTTCAGGTTACAATCACAGGAAAAATACAAGGTAGCCTCATTCACATATTTAAAATTAGTTTAAATTTGCTCCCTTAAAACCAAAATCATCAGATTTTCAAAAGTGTCATTAATTTCCAGTCTTAATGGATTCATATTCAATTTTTATCCAATCCTTTAACCTCTTTTATCTGAAATATTTCTTTTATCTCTTTGGTATTCATTCCTGAATCTTTCTATAGAAGGAGAATAAGACTCCTCATATGTATTGATCTTTACTTTGCTAAAGTAATTAGGCAAAGCTATTTCAGTAAGCCAGCACTTTGCTGAGCAGCTGTGTGTGTCTTCTAAGTGTTTCTTCCAATTTTACATTCTTCTTGAACAAGAGCATGTAAAATAATACAAAGAACTTCAGATGAGGTCTCACCAATCTGCTATATAGCAGCTTTACTCCTTCTCATCTCTCTATACCAAACATCACAATTAATCACAGACTGATTAATTCTATGGTGCACTTCCTCAGTTGATAAAATCAATAATTGCATCAAAGAGCTATCAGATTAGTTTGACTTTTTAAACCCTTTATGAAAATCTTGCTGTATTTTATATCATTTTCCATTCATCTGTCTGATTTTGCTTTGTCAACACTTAAAACTTATTTTAAAATTTTGCTTTCTATGGAGTTGAGCAAACAAAAAAATAGTTTCCTGAAAGGCGTTTTTCTCCTAAAATTAGCTATAGATGCCATTATTAGTGTTACTTTTGATGTTATAAATGAACTAAACAATCTGGATGTCAAATTTGCCTTTTCATACTTAAATTCTACAGATATTCTGTTATGGAGGTAATCTGGTTCCCTACATCCCAAGTCAAGTTCTTGGTTTTGCCCATATCTCAGATGCACTAAGTTTTTTTAATTAAAAAACAAAAACCAAAACCACACACGAAAACCAACCAACCAACTAAAACCCCATAAAAGCAAAACCCCCCAAATGTACACACTTTCTCATTAGTCATTTTTCCTCTATGTCTAGGTTCTAAATGAGCCTTACTGAACCTTTTTTGACTGGAGTATAGCAAATCCTAATCACGTCCTACTAATGAACCGCCACTAGAACAGAACTTACTTTCTTCTCTGATAAATATCTTTGCTGTTCCTTGTAGATTCTTCACTTACTATTAATTTTTTTTTGGTAGTTAAACATTGAATTTTTTTTATTTTCTTTTCCTTTTGCCTGGAAGAAAATTCTGGATGGCTTTACATATTCATCTTACTGAAGCTTCAACCCCCTGGCTATGAAATTTCCCAAGTTAACTGACTTAGTACAGCTCCTTACTGTTTCCAGAAAGAACATCTTTGAATAAAACCTGCAAATAATAAAAGTATAGCATTTAATTTGTGAACATACATGTACTTGTTTCTGTGCTTATTTGTCAAAGCATCCTTTAGCCTGGTTTTGCTTTCTTGTTTCTTGTTTGCAACCTGTTTTGGCTTTATTTGTGTTCTGTTGAGTCACACACTCTTATCAAAGGACAAAATAAAATTGGAAAAAAATGAAAGGCAAACTATCTTTGTGGAATTGAATGGCATTTTTCTTACCCCATTGATCAAAACACTATTTACTCAATGTTTACTGGATGGAAAGCTATGAGACATTATCTGAAAATGGATGTTTGGAGCTTAATTCACATATATGTGGTACACCATTGAAATGATACTTCATACTCTTCTTAGCTGTTAGTTTATCCTAGAGTATAAATGTGTAATTGAGGGCCTTGACATCTAAGTCACTAACTGTGTTAGCTGTAATGCTTTTTGTGCCATAGTCCAACTGGAGATGTTTTTATCTACAGAATAAGTATTTTTCAACACAAATTACCAAAAAGAAATGGGAATGCTTTTTGTCCATATAAGTTGTGCTTGAGTGTGCAAGTGACAATAACTGGATACTTCACAAAACACTTCTTGGGGCAATGAACGCAGTAGGCCATAACACTTCTAACACTTCTGTCAACCTCTGTCTACATATTTAAAATTATAAATAAGAAATTAAATAAATAATCATCAGAGATACTCTCAGCTGCAATAGAAATCCACTAAGGCCTATAATAGACTTGCAATCAGCAAATTTAATTGCAAATCTTTAACTCAGTATACAGTGAGAGATAAGAACTTCCATAAGCCAAAACTAATATTGAGCTATAGATTATTCATGGACTTAGATCTGTATTTATAGTCCCATATTTGGATAGCAAGTCTAAAAATATTGAGTTATTTTTCTTTTTATCTTTCTTTTCACTATTCTTACATGAAAAATAATCTAAACTACCTCACAGAGGCCTAAAATACCTTCTCTCCCAAGACTGTCTCCATGGCATAAGGGTACTATAAATTTGAGGAGATTACTCATACAAGGAATATTTTAGCATTTTTATCAATATATGTTCTCCCTTTTTAAAGAGATGAAATTTTATGTTTATTAGTCATAACCATGAAAACAAAAATAATGTTTTTAGGTCAAGAAGATTAAAAATCCCAGTCCTCTCACAATCTTATGAAGTCTTGCAAATTCAGGGTTTAACAAAAACACCCTGCTCAAGGATTCCTGCATACATTTTGTGACTTATACACATAGCAAGAAATTATTACAGAGAGAAGATGGAAACAAAACCTAAAACAACCAGGTGTAGTAATATGGTATTATCTGAAATCTACCTGGAGATGGGGTTTTTTTCAGATCTGAGTAATTTTTTAGACTTTGATTTTGACAACACTAACTAAACATAATTTACTTGATAGCATGTTCCATTTCTCACTGCACTTGGTGATATGAAGTCATTTAATGAATCTTCATTAATCTGCCTTCACAAGAAACTTACAAAGGCTCTTATTTCTCTTGGTTTATAAATGAATAATATGAATTTGCAACAAAAGTTTAGTGACTTTATTAAGGCCACGCAGGAAGAAAGAGACTAAAATGACGTAAATACTTTTTTAACCCTAAGTAACTTTCACTTCTAACTAAAGGAGGACCTTAATTTCTTACAGCACATATGTCCAGATTCAGAGTAAAATCCTGTGAAGTTTGGTCAAATGTGTGTTTTATTTTATTTGAAATCAGCATATCTGTTTGCTCATCTTTTAACTATCTTTCTTGCAGTAAATGGATGCTTGCATATTGCCAGTAACAGAAGCCACCAGATTCATGATCACTTGTGTTTAAAATAAATTAAATTAAATTAAACATGTTTAAATCATTTTACTATTCATTAATTTGCACACCCTTGGTAAAGAAGAGTCATTCTGTGCCTAAAATGAACATCAAAATATATTTTCAAGAGCATTTTTCTTTTGGGTCTTCTGATACGTCACTAACAGTAAGCTGTTCCAGCTTCTGGCTATAACTTGCGAAGGTGAGATTGAAAACACTTAATGGAAAAAAACCAATAAACAGAACCAAGAAACTATTCACATCACATGTGCATTCTTATTTTGCTCAAATGCTAATATATTGAGTCAAGAAAAATTGAGACACATATAATAGAACCAAAGGTGAATGTCAACTAATAAATAGGATTCAGGACTGATTTTGTTGTAAATATTTAGCTGATCTAGAAAGATTTAAGCCTATAAAGACACAATAAACTAAATAGGAGCTTTCCTCTGTAGTAGTAGTCTCCTTTATTGCAACAATTTGGTCAAAACCGTCTCATTTCTCATAAGGGACATATCCCATTTCCTACTTTCTTCCCTCCTGCAGACTTTGGAGTCACTCTTGGTTCCTCACAAGAACTGTGTGGAACCCGGACATGTCTTGAGTACCTCTGACTGTGAGACAGTCCATGGACAGTTCTTGGTAAGGAACACTGCGTAGTACTGCTGTGCGGAGAAAACTCCTTGAAAGCTCAGTTCACACTATCATTTAGACAAGAACACCTCTCATTTTAAAAAAGATATAATTGCAGTGTATTTCTGAGCTACCCCAGCACTCACAATGCATCTCAAATGCTTCTGAGTTTAACAGAAACCCTGGAGAAATGTTTGAGATTAAAAGAGCATAATCCACATCAACTGACAGCAGAAAATATTAATTATTGTTCTTTTCCTTTACCATAGCTCCACTGTATTTTTCTAAAGAATGCTACTGACTTTTCCAGCTGATACATAAATGCCTGCTTGGCACAAAGATCATGAACTAGTTCTCTCACATGCTATTAATTATTTCATGACTCACATAAGCTTTACACAACCCCTGTAAATAAGCAACATAATCTCAGTTTTATGAACACTGGGCTAGATATGCTCTAAGCAAGCTTCTACTTTTTCAGAATCTTTATTTATCTTTGTTTTCTGTATCACTCAAGATTTCTAGCTGCAACTGCCAACACATATTTTATTATTTTTCTTTCCTCCAACAACATCAGAATGATTGCATAAAACTAATTAAAGATTTGAAAAAAAGTGCAAATTTATGGGCAGGAAGTCTCACTGAGAATACCAATTAAATTTTTTCTTTTAGTATTTAAAGCTATACTGGATTTTCTATTAAGAAATTGTTTCAGTCTTCACATTTACTGAGAACTGTAGTTACTTTCTATTAAAACAAGCTTTAAATTTTTTTTCCCAGAGTACTATTTAGTGCTGCCAATTCTATAAGAAGAAATAAAGTAAAATAGAAGTCTATATATTGGGGTTTTTTTGATCCCCCGGAAAATATTATTTCCTGCAAGAGAAAAAAAACCCCAACGGTTTTATTACTATCTCACCACTGTAACTTATGACAGAAGAAAATTACACTTGTAAACCACAGCACTAAAAAATTAGAAAATGTCATAGTTAGTTTAGCAGTTTTAATTCATGTCCTTTCTTATTTCTGTTATAATACAACCTTTAATAATCCTATCACACATTACTTTCACCACAGGTTTGCCACTTCAGTCAGTCTTGTGAAAAACATATCCTCTTAGGTTAATTTACCTCAGGGAGCCTCATGTCCACCTTCTCCATCTTCCCTGCTGCCATCTCTGAACCCACGCCCACAAGACAGACTCTGCAGCCTCGTCTCACACACTTCTTAGTCCTGATGCAGGAAACCAGCGCAAACGAGTGCAGCTGTGCAGAGCTCAGCCTGCCTGCAGTCTGGGGAGGTACCTGGAGAGTGGTGCTGGTATTGGCACCAGAGCTCGTACATGAGCTGAGAAGGGCTGCACTGCCCTGGCTGATGCCTGCCCTGGTGCTGCAGCCTCCCAGAGCATCCATGAGATCACATCCAGCCAGTACTTTCAAGAGGAAGCCTATGACTTATCAACACACTTGCACATCAGGCACTATTTGGGCAGCTGCTGTTACTCAGTAAGATTTCTTATTTTCCTACAATCCCTACTCTGCACTGGGCCAGCCTGGGGATGTCTGTTCTCTTCTGAGGATGTCTGTCACCTTCAGGAGCCAGTAGTGTGCCCAGGTGGCTCAGAAGGCCAATGGCATCCTGGCTTGTAACAGGAATAGTGTGGCCAGCAGGACCATGGCAGTGATCATTCTCCTGTACTTGCCACTGATGAGGCCACACCTCGAATCCTGTGTTCAGTTTTGGGTCCCTCACTACAAGGAAGACATTGAGGTGCTGGAATGTCCAGAGAAGGACAACGGAGCTGGTGAAGGGTCTGAAGCACAGGTCTGATGAGGAGCAGCTGAGGGAGCTGGGGGTGTTCAGCCTGGAGAAAAGGAGGCTCGGGGGGACCTTATCACTCTCTACAAGTGCCTGGAAGGAGGGTGTAGCCAGATGGGGGGGCAGCCTCTTTTCCCAGGTAACTAGTGGCAGAATCAGAGGAAATGGCCTCAAGTGGTGCCAAGAGAGGCTTAGATTAGATACTAGAAAAAATTTTTCACGGAGAAGCATTAGAACAGGCTGTACAGGAATGTAGTTGAGTTACCATTCCTGGAAGTGTTCAAAAAACACGTGCATATGGAACTTGAAGACATGGTTTAGTGGTGAACATGGTGGCAGTGCTGGGTTGATGACTGGACTTGATGATCTTAAAGCTCTTTTCCAACCTTACCAATTCTATGATTCTGTGATTCTCAGCTTTTTCTGTTTTGAAGTCTTTCTGCTGTATCTGCCCTACTCCTGATTGTTTAATGCTGTCTTTCCTCCTCCCTGTTTGCTTGTTGGTGCCATCTAAGCCAAGCCCTACACCAACTCCATTCACCACCTTCCTGGATTGCTCCTCTCACACTCTGTCCTGTGTCCCTCAACCTGTCACACTCATCCTAATGACTGCAAGAGCCATGCTGCAACATATTTTGTAGCTCTCGTGTGCTTTTCAGTCTAAAAGTTATAATTCAACCTTTCATCTGACCAAAAAGCTATTTACACAGCTTCTGACTCTCCAAAAGGAGATCACCTCTCAGTGGTTGAATCTCATCTCTGTCATCTCATCATCCATCACTGCCAACTCTTTCTATTTTTTTTCCATTCTCTTTTTCTCTGCCTCTGTTCTTAGTTGGGTCTTCTTTACCAAGCTGTGATCCTGGCTCACTCTCACCTCCTTCTTTTGACCTCGCTTATGCTATTGTGAAAATCTCTGGTACACCCTGAATTCCTTCTGTACAGAAGTCACTCCAAGTCCAAACATTGTCAGTGAAGTAACTGAATCCTGTGATTTGGATTTGTACCTCAAAACATCTTGGTTTATCACACATTTCTTCAGAAGAGTGGTAAGATAAAACATGATCTTGCTCCTGTTATCATAAAAACCCACTGTCCCACTCCAGCATCTACTGTCCTTTCTTTCAAGGAAATAAATACCTCTTGCTTATGTGAACAGTGCTAGCTCAGGGCCTTACTGCTCTGCTGCTGTTCTCAGAAGCACATGTGGGCTACAATAGCCCAAACAAAATCATGTTTATGAAAATGAGACCACACAGAATTGCAGTTTTTCCACATTGCCCCTAAGTGTGATCAGTGCACCTGGGTTTAGCTGTGAAGCCTGCATCAATTTTGTAAAGGGAAGAATAGGCAGATCCTCAATTACAGCTGCACTCTGGCATGCTATTCCTTATAATGGTGTTTAAGCCACAACATGACATTTATTCTCAGAGGTAAAGGTTAAAGAAATACATGAGGAGAAGTGACAGAAACGACCTTGGTGAAGGTATCCCTTTCTAGGCAGCAATTACGGCAATCTTCACTATGCTGTAAAATTCGACTGCAAAAGTGAATTCTTTCAAAAACATAAAAATGAATGGGAACAGTTTTCTTAATTTAAACTTGAGCATGAAGATTAGGTTTTGGTTTTTTGTTTAAACTATGCAAATAGCAATAACAGCATATTATTTAAAGGCACCAATAAAGCTCCTGTTTTTCACATTTGCTACCTTTTACAGCTCTATGATTAAACTTTAAGTTAATTTCTTTTGTAATTCAGGAGAACAAAGCAATTTACAAGTCTCTACAGAAAAATGCTACAAAACTACCAATTTAATTATTTTGATATTTCAGGAACATATTTAGCTCAACAATGAACAAAGCTATTTGTGCAAATCTATATGAGTAACACCCAGAGAGCTGTTAGCATTCGGTAATCATTTGGAAAAGGAACTTGATGTTTTCTGGCTATCATAACAAGGTTAAAACCTGAAAACGTGCTAGTTTCTGAAAATTCCCAACAGTAATGTGATTGACATCAGCAGAGAATTGGTTGCTGGTGTGTATTCATAGTAATGGAAACTCTTGAGGGAACTAACTTAGAATTCATTGTACAGAATATGTTCTAACAGAGAATGAGTTCTACCTGCAGACCTAATTCAGCTGTTAAATCAGTAAGACACAGCTTTTGACACACTCCCCTGTTACACCACAGTCCTTGTGAGCACTACATTTTAGACTTTGATCTTACAAGGTGTGTGCCCCACCAAGGATGTATGGATCCCTTCACATCTGCAATCCATGTAGGCATTGCATCCTCTTGACATGTATGAATACAATAACTGCAGGCAGTATCAATAGGGAAAAACACATATCATAATTAATATAACATTTTCATAGATTGAAACACCAGGGGATAAATAGAAAATTCAGCCTTTTAAAAAAGAAATAGAATTGTTATGCACGATTTAGTTGTCATGCACTGAATTTTCAATTGAAATACAATATAGGAGAAAAAAATAAAACAGACAAAACTGAAAAGAAAATTAAGCTTTTCTGACACAGAAAGAGGAGTAGTATATGGCCCTTCTCTTCTCTTACTGCACTGATACAGCACTAAATTAGAAACAGTTTCTAAAAACACATTAATAACACTTCTGCTGGAGTACCTAACAGGGAGACATTTTCAACCTTGTGCCATGATCCTGCACAAGAGTTAATATGGACTGAAAGAACACAGTGCCACAGCACTGCAGAGCCTCCTCTGTATGACTTCTGAAATAATCAGGTTGAGTCTAGTTTCCATTATTACTCACTTTTCTTCTTTCTGTGTATTCTTACACCATTACTAATCCTTCTGTCCAGCAACGTGATGTGCTTTGTGCTTTGAGTTTAATGGACCTGAAGACATTGATCTGTTCAAGCTTTAACTTTGAAGGATTGTTAGTGTTGTGCAGATTACATCTTTATAGGTCCTACATGGAATCACATAATGAAAGAAAATTAAGCTGCTATAAACCTCACTGTATTGTCTGGGGAAGCAGTGCACTATTTTCCAACATGCAGAAAATTAAGGCCTGCAGTAATTCAACAAAATTCTACCAGGGACATAGAGAATGAAATTAATTCTCACTCCAACTCAATGAAAGTTCATGCTGATATTTTATGTGAGCAGTAAAATGTGCTCCAAGTTATGACTGCTCCTCTGTACATTTCTTTGTGTTCTCACCTAGTGGGTTAAAATCATCCCTCAAGTGACTTGTGGTTTATTTTTACTGATAAGCCAAACCAAGGTGATAGTTTTCTTCCTTCCCTTAAGATTGGTCAGAGCAGAAATGGGTAAATCATTCACTTTAGAAAAGACTTCAAGAAATTAAATGCAAAGACTTTTCTTTTTAACTGCTTATGTATTTTTAATTGGATTTAAGGTGATCTTCAGTCTAAAACAATGGTCTGGTTTCAGACTGAGTACTAGGAAAAATCTACAGGAAACTGTAGAAAGTTTTCAATTTATCACACAATCCTTTATAAATTTACTTTCCAAAGTTACCTTTGGTGTTCCCTCCACCACCCAAGTGGCTTCACAGATTACTCCCACGTGGTCTAATATTGTGTCATGTACCCTGAGACCTGTGAGGTGTCACTCTGTGGGAGGATAGGAGGTGCATTTTTTGATCAGAGCTTACTGTCTCTCCAAACCCATCATTATCCTCTTAAAATTCTTAAAACTTCTACCTGGTCTTTGGTTTATGAGCACAGACATTTCCAAAGCAGAGTAAAAGACCACTTATTGCACTTTACATTGCAGTTGAGGACATAACGTGTCCTTAACAATGGCAGTAATGCCGTGATCCTCAGGAAGCTCTCACCCAAGTCAGGAAAGCTTCTGCCTTTCTACGAGGGCATGACCAGGCCTCTGGCCATAATGCCCTCAGCAACCCTACATGTTTCCAAACTCAGTGAAAATTACCATTAGGGTTGTTCCTTCAGTACAAAATATTGCAATCTTATTTCTAGAACTTCAGTTATAATCTTTAAGTTTTTAAGTCATGGTTAGGTTCACTTGACCAAAGTTACCAAAGGAAGACACAGTATTGTGCAGTGTTATGGAAATGCTGGTATGTGTGCACACTGCTCACTGCATGAAGCCCTTATAGAAAAATGACAGTGGGACTTCCAAGGTCTGTACTGAGCTAAAGAACAAAGCTGCACTTCAGTTCTCCCCCTGATGTGTCTGCATTTCAGGCTACTCCTCTGTCTGATGGACACACGATATCAGCACAAAAGACACTTGTGTTTATCGTAATCGCAGAATCACACAGAATAACAGAATAAACTGAGTTGGAATGGATCCTCAAGGATCATTGAGTCCAGCTCCTGGTCCTGCACAGCACCATCCCCAGGAGTCACAGCATGTGCCCAAGGACACTGTTCAAATGCTTCTTGAACTCTGTCAGGCTTGGTGCTGTGAGCACTTCTCTGGGGAGCCTGTTCCAGTGCCCAAGCAGCCTCTGGGTGAAGAACCTTTTTCTAACATCCAGCCTCAACCTCCCCTGACACAACTTCAAGCCATGCCCTCAGGTCCTGTCCCTGGCCACCACAGAGAAGAGATCAGTGTCTGCCCCTCCTTTTACCCTCACGAGAAAGTTGTAGACTGCAATGAGGTCTCCCCTCAGTCTCCTCTTCTCCAGGCTGAACAGACCAAGTGACCTCAGCCACTCCCCACCTGCCTTCCCTTCAAGGCCTTTCACCATCTTCATTGCCTTCCTTTGGACACTCTCTAATACCCTGGTATCTTTCATATATTGTGGTGCCCAGCACTCGAGGTGAGGCCGCCCCAGTGCAGAGCAGAGCAGGACAATCCCCTCCCTTGCCCAGCTGATGACGCTGGGCCTGATGTCCCCAAGACACAGGTGGCCCTCCTGACTGCCAGGATACTGCTGAATCATATTCAACTTTTCACCAACCAGGACCCCCAGGTCTCTTTCTGCAGTGCTGCTTTCCAGCCTCTCGTTCCCCAGCCTCTGTCCGTACATCCAGGGTTGTCCCATCCCAGGTGCAGACTCTGGCACTTTCCCCTGTTGAACAAACCCTTCTGCTTTATCTTTTATGTTTTCCTTCATGTTCACCTTCTTTCAAGCTTCCTTCTATTTTAGAAAAGAGAATTTATATCTGTAACTTTTTTCTTTTTAGAAAACAAACCTTTAATCTTTATTTGGAATTCTTTTATGATGCTAATGAAGGATTATACAAGAACTAACATGTTCATATGTTTATTATTGTTCCTCAAGTCTTCCACATTTAATAAAAGAGGGACAAAGAGAGACAATATAATTGCATCTTGCAGAAGCCTTCTCTTTTTTTTAAGACTTTACTGCTTTTTCAGATTTTTAAAAGAATTTCAGTAAAATAGGAATTACTTAACAGAAATAATTTTTCAAAACTTAGGGCTTGGATACTTTACTCAACTGAGTAGACAAAAGTGCTCTTAGAAACACAGTGCCACGTGAACTTCTAATATTATTTTAAAAAGGTGAGACCTAGTGGAAGCAAGGTCACCACTGAATCCCTCAGATATCCTGGGATTTTTCCCACTTGCTTTCTCTAGTTCAGAGGGAACATCTCTGATTCACGCCAGAAACAATCTTGCATCTTACTCAGAAGATTCTGAGAAGTAAAACCCTCTGCAAAAACCCACCAGACATACCAGAGTTGGGAGACACAACTTGAGGATAATGACAGGAAAGGAGTAATTAGATGCTCTCTTTTTGTGAAGATGATGAGAGGAAGGATTTTCTCCAAAATTCATCACTCTCTTCCAGGACAGTGGAATACAAAAACAGAACAACAACTATTCTCTGACATCTTAAAAATCCAGATTACTAAATTGTTTCTGGCTCCAACTGCCATGTTTCTGAGTCATTACAATTTTAACTGTGTATTTAAATAGTAGTGAGCTGGTGCCCAACTCTTAATACAAGTACAGATGCTTTTGCATTGTAGATAAAAGCAACTGATGATCTCATGGCAAGTTTTGAAGTATTATAGGAAATAATAATTACTTTTGAAGCACACAGAGATAAACTAAAGATTAGATAATATATTTTACATCTAGCCTCATTCTATGTGATGCACAAGGGGGAATAATCTTTGGTTTAGGTAATTGATGGGGAATTTTACATTTCACATATTCCTTGAATGAAACCATGAATAGTAGAATGAATGACTCACTGCTCAGCTGTACCTTTCATCTTTCACCATCACCTCACAGGATTTAGAAGAGACAAAGAAAAACAATGAAATATGAAGCAAGCCTGATTTTTATCCTATTCTTGAGAGGGTAGCTGTACAAGCTTATCTAGAGGACATAAACCTTGAAGTATATTTGGGAAAGTGCCTTGCTTACTGTATGGACTGAAGTTACAAAGTTCCATGCCCTAAGCATGAGCATTGATGAAAGCCACCTTCTGTGTAAAACCTACAGCCTGAAGCCATAAGCTTCCTTTGCCTGACCAGTTACTGAAGGCTTGGAGCCAGACACCAAAACACCAGCTTTCTGAGCAGGGAGTCAGCCAGGATTTAATAATATGGAGACAGCAGCGTGCAGAGGCTCAGAATCACTCAGCATTTTAGTGCAAGTCAATGCAGGACATCTCTAAGGGAACAAGAGAATTTTTTTATAGATGGTGCTACTATGAGGACATTATACGTAAAGTAGCTTCTATTTTTGCATAAGAAAAGAAATCTTGTGAAATCAACACTCTGACTGCCACCACAGTGTACTTTTCCCTAGGAATTAAAGGTAATTAAATGACAGGCTTTTCTCTGAGTCCTAAGACCTCTTTAAGAAGAAGTACAGTGCACTGTGCATTTGCCAATTAAATGAAGTGTCCTGTGAAATGACTGAATCACAGCAGGGCAGAGCTTTACTGCAAGATTCCTGACACACCTGCAACCAAGGTTTCCAGGAACGGTTCCACATATTCTTCTGCAGAAAAAAAAATATCAATTTTTGCAAGAAGAGGTAGGGTGGTTTTGATTTAAAGCTTAAAAAAAAAAAAAAAAGGCATTTCTGTGTTTCTCTGTATTAACAAATGCCAAATGAAATAACTGGTCAAGTATCTACTCAGGTTATACGAATATGAGTTGAAGAAATCATAGGAGTTCTGAGTTGAAAGAGAAAGCTCAACAACCAGTCAAAACTAAAAATGGGAATCAGAAAATACAGATGAGTTAAAACAAATGGTGGTGTGCAGTTTGTCACTAGTTAAAGGCCACTAGAACACAGGTAGAGACTGCACCTTCAGCAGCCTCGAGTGAATTTCATGTTTCCTACATATAAAATGATCCTCTATTTTTGTCAGCAAAGGGACAATATCTTAGCAACATATCACAGGTATTAGTGGTTATTTTCAACAGATACATTAATTAAATAATGACAAAAGCAATTTATTATGAAATTTAATACTAAAAATATCTAATCTCATAACTGGAAAGCATAGTGTTTTCTAGACTATTTAAGATATGTCCATGCTAAGCTTTTAAAATTCAAGGACAACAAATTTAAAGTTAAAATTACAACACAGTTCTGTGTTTAAATCCAGATCCCTGCTTTCATTTGAAACACAGTCTGGAACCTCTGCATTATTATAATTATTTTTTTCTAACCAAAATACATTTCTGCCATCTCCACAGTAAGAAAGTTTCTCTATTCAGACTCATTGAAATAAATTTGACAGAATTATTTGAATAATCCATATTAGATTGATAGCTAGTCAAGAGGTTGATGTGTTAATAACAGTAATATATTTGAAAAAGAAAAATCCATTGAGTAGAATCAAAACCTGAAGATAAAGGAGAAATATAAAGTTTTGACAAACTGTCACGGGTGAAAACCAGGCCAGCAGTATCCTCAGGTTACAGGAAAATGAAAACAAAAGGACTTGCAGAAAAGGAGTTTCCTCATAACAGTTTTTCAACCAGTAAATTATAAATTAATCTCACCCCTGGTGAAACCAAGGCTTTATTCATCTTCAGATGTTAAACACCATCTCCCTAGTCTTCATTCTCAAATTTTTTTTCTTCTCAAAGGGATTTATTCTAGCCAGGCTACTTTTGAATCTAAAACATGGTGCCACTAGGGGCATTTGTCCATTGACCTCGGCTTACAGTGCACAGAAGGTCTGAAATTCTCTTCTTTGAAATTCTTCTTCTCGGGGAGGGCAGGGCATGACAAAAATCTTAAATCTTGAAGAAAGATCTAAAGTAGTCTCAGTTGTATAATCTCAGTAATGTAATGTAGTAGTGACGTTTTCAAAGGAAGGGAGTGGTGGCACAGGGCACAGCACCCAAACAGATCAGCAAGGACCTGGGCTCCAGCTGGTGTGAGGAGGCTGTGGAACTGCAGGAGCACTTCAGAGACATAAATGTGAGAAGTTGGTTATTTGGTGAACTTGGGCAGCTGTTTATCAATTAATATAAATTGCTCAGTATGCACCAGATGATCTACTCATGAGGATGCCCATTATCACTACCATTGATCTGCTTTTGTTGTGATTGTAGATGAAAGCCCCGGAAGAGAAAAAAAGAAGCAAATCCTGCAAAATTGATATTGGACCTTTTAAATTCAATGATGTAAATATGGATTTAGTAGCTTAATTGTTCATACAATTCAGAATATTGATTCTTTTGCACAAGTCTTTTTTTTTTGTTGATACTATTCTGAATTTCTAAGGGCAGTTGTTGGTGTTCCATGTTCACTGTTCAGTTTTTCTTCAGATAAAAATCACCAAGTAAAGATTGTCCACTGTCTCTGACAGTTTATCTTCTCCAGAATGAGAGAAAACAGAGATATTTAAGGTATCTCAGCTTACCTCAAGAAAAAAATCAAATTTTGACCTATTTGACTGCAGATGGAGGCTAAATTAATCTAGAGGATATATTTAAAAATCTTTTAACATCAAAAGGCAATACAGAAAGTTCATGTAAGAAATAAAAAATGGTTTCGAAATCATAGGAACACTTGCATTCAATAATGCTGCAAGTTTTGTTTGTCATATTTGTAATTCTAAGATTTCTAAGATTCTTTGGTTATTTAAGGAGAAAGGTCAATAGTATATCTAAGACCTTCAGGCTTGAAAAGCCTACTGTCATAAGGAGATACAGCCTCTACACAAACTTCAAGCTGCTTTAGGCTAGTCAAGAACTATGACTTTTACTTGTGAAATAAGTTATTTGTGGCCTCTTCTATTATTTGCTATTCTTGTTCTGCTGAGAAAAGGTATTTCATCAGATTCATGCTATGGCTCCTCTAGTTTTCTGCTAGTTCTCAAGCAATCAATAAGATTTGGGCTATCATCAAAATTCATTTAAAACTGCCACTATCCTTTGTCCTTTTGGTATCATGAGAATTAGGGAATCCATTTTGCAACACATTTTTTAGAAAGTCTCCCCAAAGTTTAAATAATAATGGATCAATTTCTGGGGAAAATCAGCAAAAATATTGTAACTAAACTCTCATTGGAATTATGTGTGTGTTATATCACATATAAATAATTCCATACACTTATGATTAGCAACCCAAGCTGTTTGACATTAGTCTTTAAACCACATGTCAGCTAACATCAGTTAAGGAAGATACATGATATTCTTCTGCAGGAACACTGTACCAACTTTCCAGTTGGCAGGACATCAGATTATCTGTTAGACAATTAATTTATATTGGCACTGCATTACAAAAAATGTTTCCTGATCTTGGATGATTTTGTTTTAAAAATGGGAGAGAAAAGCATGATGTTTAAAGGAGCAGAAAGGAGGGAATGAACGAGCAGAAAGAATAGGAGTAGGGGACAGCCTCAGTTTCTTACAGATGTGATTTGGGTGCAAGGATCTCTGAGAAACAGAACTGTTGTAATTGTACAGTCAATACAAATATCTTAAAGTCTTCATACGACCTTGATGGAACTGTAATGACAGAAGTGGTATACAACTACTGCTCTTCATTTTGTTACAACTGTTCTCACTTCCTACTACTGTTATACCACATCGAACACATTCTTTCCCCCCTTCATATTGAACAGTATTTATTTTCTTTGGATACCTGCTATTTTAAGGTGAGTATTTAGTCACAGAATAGTTGAGAGTTGATGTCCCCAATATGTGGAACTAAGAAATGTCTGAGAAAAGAAGACAGAAATGATGTGCATTTTCTCTCTTGTGACTAACAAACAGTACAGTAATTTGCATCAGTGTTGCTATTTGAAGGTATAGTTCAGACATCTGTTTACCCTAGACTTTAATTAATATAAAATCACAGTTTCCTTTGATAAATAAATTTTTAAAAATTGTTTTTGCTTGGTTTTCTTTTCATCCACTTCTTCCTGATGAACACAAGGCAGCACCTGTAGCCCGAAGATGCTCTGAGCACAGGCAATGCTCTGTACCCACTGATGCAGAGAAAGGACCGTGCTGACTACAACCTTTACCACTCTGCTCTGAAACAGACAAAACCCTCCATAAAATAACATGGAAAAGTCAATACAGAGATGCAACAGCCAAACTCTTTTGACCAGGTATTACTGGTGTCATCAAAAAAATAGGTCATTATCCTGAGAGTATTTCCAGTGGGTAATTAGGAATACTGAATGTAGCTGTGGAAAAGAAAGCAAGGTCAACAGGCAACAGTTTAACCACCACTCCATGTCATGCAGGACAACTTAGGAATTGTCTGTGCTCTGTGTTTTTCTGTCACCTGTTCTTTGTCTCTTCTATTTAGGCTGTTAGTTATTTGAAGCAGAGAGCTCCTCCTTGGCTTCTGGTATCTGTGGCTGTGCTGCATCCAGCACAGTGGGGCCCTCATCTCACATAATTACCTGATTTTGTTTGATACCTAAAATGCTGAATATGCTTGCCCATGATTCCACTTTAAACACATCTTGGAGGTGTGCTCTAGAAGCTACACAACAAGAAGGACATTGTCTTACAGCTCTGCACTGCTCTATTCTGAACATCAAAGTCTAAGCAATAGCTCACACTGTCTGGAGGAATAAAGTAGTCATTAAAGTTAGGTACTGTTATTTCCAGAGATGCAGACATTTCCTGGCAGTATGGTGTGCTAGGCACAGGTTATTCTATCCTAACAATAGTTCCATATGACGTCAAACTGGCAGCTCTTTAACTGACAAAATCTCTTGAAAGATACTTTTGACACTAAGCACACTTGTAAGAAAAATATATGAAACCATTGGCAAGTCTGTTTCACACATTCCCCTTTGAATTTTCTTGGTTAAATACCTTTTAGAAGAAAGAAAAAGTATTAAAAAAAAAAAAAAAGGCTTCATAGTTGTCCAAATACAGATTAGACAAATATATTTCACATCCTCATTCAGAGCAACAGAACTATGCACAGAGAGCTACCAAGTCAGGGCTACCCTCAACCAATATAGAGTTATTGCCCACCTGCCTTCTGCAACTCTTTCCTCAGCTTGGAAATCAGAAACCTCAAATGAAAACCTAGGTATGTTATGCGGATTTCTTTCAGTATTTACTAATTATTATGACTAATATAAAAGTTATTAGAAGGAAAACAAACTATGATAACACCTATCACTGGGAGAGGAAAGTCTTACACACCTCCAGAAGTTCTTTACTTCTGATTGGACCCATGAATGACTATGGTTTCCCAATATAATACACTTCTCTGACAGAGGGAGAGATCTTGTTTGTTCTGCACTGTTTTGCAGATGGAGATTTCTTCAGGTCTGAAAGTGTGAATTCCCCTGCAGCTTCAAGTAGAGACATATTTTATTGACTTTAGTATCACAGAAATATAAGCTAATGGCACTATTTCTACTGTATATGATAAATGAAAACAATACCAGAAAAAAAAAAAAAAACAAACAAAAAAACCAATCACTGCATGTACTTTTTCTTTTGGGAAGAGGACTAGACAATAAGCATAAGCATGCACTAATATATAACATTTCAATAGTACATAGACAAAACTGCAGCATGTAGGGTAAATTTATATACAGACCAGATTATACTAAAGTACAATAGAACAAAGCTATATTTTCAAATGAGGGTCTTATTTAAATTGACTCAAAATTATGTAAATCTAAATATTCACAGAAGATTTTAAAAAATAAGTCATAGCAGAAGTGACTTAAATGACTTATTAAGTGTTCATAGGTATCATATTTGCAGTCCAGTGTTAATTATATTCACCTAACACAGAACACCCATCACACCAACAGGCAAGCTGAGAAAAAGGAGGATTTGTTATCACAATTTGGGGAATGGCCGCACATAATGACTCCATTTCTTGCCCTCGATCACTCATATACAGCATATGGCTGAGTCACAAACTGAACCTTTTTTCCTGCACTGCTGACAAACGTCTTTTTAAATAAAGCATCCTTCCTCCAACTTCTGTGCTAATAGTAATACTGCAATATCCAGTGCCGTAAGGCTGATCCACATAGACAGTCCTCTCCATTCTTACATCATTACTTTTTTTCTAAAAGCAAAGACTAGGAAGGCAGATTCCTCATCTCCATAAACGTTTTTAAAGCTATTTTTCTTCCCCACATTTTCACTGTGAAGAATGCATTTGTGGGCTGCATCCTCCTTTGGTGCAGCAGGATAGACTAACTTACCTGAGCTAGTCTTAATCTGAGGTTTATCCCAGAGGAACACCTCTTTAAATTAATGGATTAATTTTTACTTTTATGAATCAGTTGTCATTGACTTTTTACAGTGCTGTTTAATCACAATGTTTTCAACTACCATTTCATATCCCCTGTCTGGAAAGGTAGCATACACAGATTCTATTTTCAACCACAGCTACACTATTTTGCCAGCTCTTAAAGAACTGGAATTTGCAATTGCTTAGAAAGACATATCAAAGGAGACATGTCTGACCATGACTGTCACTACCAAAACTGCTTTCCTGTGATGTACTCTCCTTAAAGCTTTACTCTTGCGATGACACAAAGTTAGAGTTACCTCTTCTCACATTAGTGAAGACTGGAAAGCTGTGTGCCCACATGGTAGCTGCAGTTTGCCGAGAGGATTACCAAGCACAAGATGCTGTTAAGTTGTTGTCTGCCTATAGCATTCAGAGCCCTACATATGTTTTGTGGCCTTTCTCTGGATCCCTAGATTTGGATGGATAGTGTCAGACAGTGCTGACAGCTACCACTTTTTACCATGCCTACTTTTCTGTACTGTAGGGCAACATCAATGGTTAGTACTCCTAAATAACTTCAGCAGTAAGTTTAGGATATAAAAAGTGCTACAGTCCTACACAACAGAAATAGGGGAAGAAAATGCATGACACAAACTTCAGCTGGGTCTTCTGAATTTGGAAAATGAATTTTTCTTTCCCCCCAAACTGCCTTGTTAACAGCTGCAACTTGACTGCTGCAAATACAATTGTACATTCTGCCCTTGGATATATGCATATAATTCCTGTTGGCAATGCAGGGAAAATCAATTTCATATGGCACTGAGAATTGCAACACTTATGGAAGGCATCATTTCACTCTCAGGGTTACACGGTCATTTCTAATTTAGTAGAAAGGGGCACTTCATTAGCAAAAATAGAGACATGTAAGGATCACAAACCCAACCAATTCATCCCATTCCCAGGTGCTACAACTTCCAAGGGCAGAACTGACCCATTATCCTCATGTCATGTGATTCTGGCCCATCCATTCTTTGATGCACACAGGGATGCACATTTGCATAGCAGACAATTCAAATTCTTATCTAGAGTCATAGAATCATTGAATATGAAGAGGTTGGAAGGGTCCTTACAGATCATCTAGCTTCAATCTCCCCTGCCATAGGCAGGGACACCTCCCACTAGACCAGGTTGCTCAAGGCCTTACCCGGCCTGGCCTTGAACACTGCCAGGGATGGATTCAAGGCCCAACCTTACCTAGTTTCTAGTAAATACTGGTTCAGCTGTTCTAACGCCAATTGGCTTATCCTGATTTAAAACAGGCATGGATTAGTTCTCTGCTTCCTTGTTTCACAGAGAATACTCATTTATTCAGTGTGAGTGAAAGATGACTTAGTCTCACCTAGAAGCCTGAGAAACCAGTGGTCATGCCCACTGCACTGCTGGGGCCACTGCTGCCAGTGTGACCAGAAAGCAAAGAACAGTAAAAACTCAACGTGAAGGACTCTCTATAAAGGTTCTCAAGGTTTTACTGGCAATTATGCCTCTATAACAGAGGAAAGATTGTTGATGCATTTTTAAAAGGAAAATGTTGCCACCTATTTTTCAATTTTCTTTTCCTCTTTGTGCTACAACCTTGTCACTGGAAATAAGGCTATGCTGCCTTCTGTTGACTTTCCTTCTCTATTTTTGTACACAAGAATTTGTCCAAATTGAGTGCTGCTCTTGCTGTGTTGGCATCCATTGACACATTTGTAATAAGTTCATGGTTAGGACACTGCATTAAGTGAACTTGTGGACAGTGGTGTAGTCAGTTAAACATCACTGTAGTGTAAAGTACAGTGTTAAGACAGTTAACGAGTACTTCTAGACCATATACAGAGCTTAAAACCAAAATACTGTCCAAAGCAGAAAATTTTGAATACCAGTGCCCTTGAAAAGTAAGTTTGTGATCAAAAAATTAGTTATGTGAAAAGAAGAAAATGGTTGAGAACATTTTCCCTCCTAAACATGAATGCTGGAGACAGAGTAAAATTGCATCTAAGAAAGATTCACCACAATTATGATTGAGGGGAGATCTGGGTTGCAAACTATGTGATGGTGTCCTTTGTATTTAGCTAATTATGGGAAATTCTTTAACTAAACACATATCATCTCGTCTGCATTTGATAATTTCTTTAAGATATCCACATTTCAGAAGGATTACTTCAATAGGATTTTCAAGAACAGTTTGAAGAAAATATGCCAAATGGGCACTATGGGTTTTTTTGTTTTTTGTTTTCTACCACCACTACTGGAAAGAATCCTCCACTCTCCAAGAACATGCCAGCTCACGTGGCAAGTCAGCAGTTGTCATCAGCAACACTAGGCTATATTTCAAAACGTAGTTTTTATTTAGTGAAAGATATAATATGTAATACAATAATGACCTAAGAATTTAACCACACAAAATGACACAGAAGGTGGAGTAGCCACAGCAGAAAGAAAACATAATATTGTTTATAGGTTCCAAATTGTAGTCTCTGTGGTTGTAGTGTTACTTTTGAATGAGAAATTTGCTCCTGTGAGTACTGTATTTTAGTTGACAAATGAGAACACTTTATTATTGCCTTGATTTAAAACAAAACAACCTCAAAAACTACTCATTGTGCCCATATTGCTGACAGGCAGTATTTGTTACATGTGTGTAGTAATTGCAATATCATTGAATTTTCTGTCTTCTTTAACCTGGACTGCTGTCACTAATGAGGAAGTACTGGGGTTATAATAAGTATATTCTTATGATAATGATCCTCCCAGACATTCTTGGAAGTGGGATTTGATGTCAGAACATTTTTGTACTTGCATTTCCCCTTCAGCTGTGATGTTTCTCAGCAGTTTTAGACAAACTTAATTCATTATAAATCTCACATAAATGTAACGTATTTTATTTTCTGCATACAGGTAATAACTTTTAAATGTTTTTCTCCACCTTCCTTTCTAATCAGATGTGAATGAAACTTCTGAAATAAAGAATTTTTATTTATTTTTCTTCAGCTTTCAAAAAAAAAAGAAAAAAAAAGGGAAATGCTTGAACGACTTTTTTTAGGTGGGGCTTTCCAAAGCTCCATTCTTTAATGTTATAAAAGAAAAAATAGAGTAACATTCACAACAATTCAGCTTCTAAAGAGCATCCACTCATTACCACAAAAATAGCACAGCCACTTACTCAGTATACCTTCCTCTGATGGTATGATATCTGCCTATCATTCCAGTGTCAAGCCTGTAAAAGTTCAAAAGCGCACCCTTTTTTTGCCAAAACCAGAAGACCCAGTTTATGTCTACTAAGCAATTATTTTATGAGGGAAGAGTAATGGAACTTCAGTCCATTTTAAATGATATATTGTCTGCTAGCCAGGTAGATATATTCTGAAAGGCACAGCCCTGACAGTCGGACATGGCTTGCGTGACTCTGCTTAATTTCATGTCTACTGTCGAAATAGGTGAATACTGTCAATACAACAAAAACTATTTTAGAGGTCTCAGAATATTCTGAATATAGATATCATGACTTATATGACAACAAATGAACACATATGCAAGACAGTACAAGCTTCCACTGCCATCCTGTTGCTTTCAAACAAAATCTTGTTTACATTTTTCCTCTGTTGCCCTATTGCATTCTGAATCCAATGGCATTATTATATCATGTATATGTGAAATATCAGGCAGATCAAACTCTCTCTGATGGATGTCAATTGAACCAACTGGTTTTTTCCCCTTTAAATTTGTGCTTTCTAAATCTACAGAAGAATTATCATTATTCTAGAGCCAGAGTTTATGGAAACTACAACTTTGAAAACAACATTTTCAGAAATGCCTTTTCAGAAAAGAATTCAGCATTACACAGTTGAATTTCTCAGCAGTGATGTGGAAGATGAACCAAGCCACAAATCTATTTACAGGAAGGCTGCTTTATCTGCAGACCTCCTCTTCATGCACTGCAAAGGACCTCAGCAGCATTAACTCAGATGGTCTATTGGCACTAAAAATCCAGATTTATCCATCTCCACCCTACTTACATGGCACTGTGCGGAGGTAGAGGTTGTCTCTTATGATCTGCTGGAGCTCATGGTCCACCGAACCTTTCTGGAACCGTAGATTGAGGTAGTGACGAAGGTCCTTATCAACAATGCCTCCTGTCAGGGGAAAGACAAATGAAAGTACAATTTAAAATTACATTGCTTGGATGGAAGCAAATGAATCACTTGTGAAGTCTTTGTGACTCATTTTCCTTCATGTTTCTGTCACGATGGAGGGCAAAAGCACAAAGAGCTTTCTGGTTAAGTCATGCAGTTGGTACAATATTCTTTACTATTGATGATTGTAAAGGTTAAAAAAAGTTAATGACAAATTACTGGCTAAACCTGTACAGTTCAGAAAATATAGATTATGGACAGAGCTTTCAAATTCTTTTCTGTGCAGAACTGGAACATATTGCTATTATATAACTACCTACATACGTATCTAAACAGTAAAGTATTAGGTATTGTTTCCCACGAACTTGTGCCAATTTCCCACTTCTTATTAAACCAAAAATCTTGGTTCCAAATGTCTCTGCAGTGTTCAGTGGTTTTAGTTCATGTGTAACCAGAATAAAATGTGGCTGTACTAGCAATCATATTAATGTTATATAATGTTTTGTTGTATTTATTTCTAATAGAAATAGATAGAATAGAACTGATAGAACTGAAAGAGACACGATCACAAACAAGGGTTCATATTTTATTTCCACCACCAAAAAGGGTCCTTAATAATACAATAATATCAGCACAGCACTCTTTCCACAGCAAATGTGGAAAACATTAGTAAAAAACTTGTATTTGCCACTTTGACTTCAGGACCAGACAATTTAAACTACTTTTTAGCCACTGACTGGTGTATCATGTTTCACTATGAAAGGCATATCTATAAATCTAATCCAACATGATTAATAAACATTTCCCAATATAGTCCTCTCCATTTCTTTTAACCTTGAATATGGATCACATTTATAATTATTGAGAAGAAGTCTATAAATAACTCAATCTCTTCAGTCTCTGAAATTCTGACATAAGAAAAATATAGAAAATCATTACTACACTGAGTTCTGACATATATTCCCAAGATGAAAAATTTCAAGCGGATAGATCCCTAACTTGTTGCTTCACACATTCAACCTTAAAACATTTTTTCAAATGGCATTTGCTATTGACCCCTCTGCCAAAAGTCTTATTGACTTAGACTATATAAAGATTTTCCTGCAAATAGGAACACATAACATTCCTACCTAATTATTTGAAAGTCACTGCAGACCACAAATGGCTATAAATTAAAATAGATTTCTCCTTACCGCTATTCCTATTTATCTGCCTATTACAGGTCCATAATCTTATTATTGCTGCTTTTTGACTGTAACTTCAAAACCTTTTGTTCCAGGTTTATAAAAAGCTTATAAATAATTTCTCTCTTCTCTAGCTAAAGGCAAAAAGCCAGAAAGCTTTCATAATCAAAAGAAGGACAAAAAAATGCACCCCAGCTCATAACAGACACGAATACCTGTATGCCCGGTTCCCTGAGGCTGAGAACTTCCACATGGGTCTCTGTTCTTCCAGGATTCCCAAGCTCTGCTTGGTCTACCTCTTTGTACCACTAGCCCTGTTTCTAGCAATGGGCTCAGTTTGCAGACCAGACCATCTTTACTTCTAATTTCTTCTGAGATTTCCAAGGAGGCTGCAGAGAAATGCTCTGAGTCTGCCGTCCTTTGTGATCGGCTGCAGAGAGTAAAGGTCCTGCAGCTCTTGCTCTTCTTGCTCTAATATACAGAACATGCCCAGTGATGCAGATGCTTTCTGGCAGCCTGAGAAAATGCCAGCTCGAGAACAACAGCTGCAGCCTGCCCACTGACACAAACCCAAATCATCCAACTTATAACATAAGTAAGTTTAGGAACCTACACAGATTTCTGACCCTCAAAGTGCATTTTTTATTTACAGCCTTTTGCCTCAAACACAGCCATTTAGTTCATTTAGTTCACCAAGTGTAATGAATGCACTAAAACCTCCTAAGCACTTCATAAAAAGAGTCACCTGCTATTTTTGGCAAATTGCATATTCCAAACTGGATATAAAAATGTGTGTTTACAGGAGGAGATGCCTACAGCCTTGTATTTGTTATATGCAATTCAAAAGCAAGTTTCAAACAGAAGTAAACAGAAATAAAACCATGGTGCAGAGGTAAAAAAACTTACCAGCTTCCAAGTACAATGGAAACAATATAATTTTTTTATTAATGCAAGTATATACTGTAGAGATTAGTCAATTTTAAAGAGCAGTCAGATTAACTACAGACAATATATGTACAATTAACAAATCTTCTTCTTTAAAAGCAATTCTGTTTTCTGAACTAATTGATGTTTTTCAATTCTTTGGGCATAAGCTACCTGGTTTTGTTCGAATCTGGTATAATAATGAATTTTTCCTCCTGGAAGTTGTAAACAAATATAATAGTTATTGAGCCCTGAAAAGTAGATGCAGCATTTTTAGTTCATCTTTTCAGTGATCATTCTTCTGCTTTTCTCCCCCAAAATTGTTTTGTAGTTTTACCTGATGCTTTCTAAAAACATATTGACTCCAGGTGTGCTTTCATGGTATTTATAGTACCTTAGCTTTGGAGCAACCTAAACCTTTTAAAGTACAATCAGAACAACATCTTGGGTGTGCAGTTATGGGGCCATAAGAGTTTTTGCAAGAAAACTATAGTGAATTGCAAATATGTAAACCAGCCTTGACTCAGCAGCAGCGAATTACAGTTTATGTTACAGACTATATAAATCAAGAATAACACGAGTAATAATAATAGGACTATGTCCTCCAAAAGGCTGAAAATAAGAGGCAGAAAATGTTATAATTTGGTTTACTTTGGAGGGAAAGAAAAACAGTTACATTGACAGTAAGTTCATAGAAAAAGGAATCAGTAAAAAGCATTTTTTACAGCTGGTAACTACTATTTAATGGTCCCATCCAGCCTGGTTAGACAAGTGACTGACTTGGTTTCTACATAATTCAACTTCCCTTTATTTTCTCTTTTTGCAGTACATTGAAAACTACTGAGATGTTGAAAAATTCCTGACATGAACCTAACCCTCCTCTCTTCCCTTATTCCCAGGCAGCCCACAGTGGAGGAGTTTGGAACGATGCTCAGGGACCCCCGGTGCCCATCGTGCCATTCCACAAATCCCCCGGCGCTGCCCCGTGGCTCACGAGCCGGAGCTCAGAGGGAAGGAGGTCCCCAAGGCCACATCCTGCTCACTGCATGTGACAGCAGAAGGAAGCACTGTTGTGTGTCAGAGGTATTATACAGCTCAAGCTTTAGGAACCCAATCCAGAGACCATAATTTAAAGGGTTCTTTGGCCACTGCCACAGGAGGAGGCTGACAACTGTGTGATGGAGCATGCACTGGCTGGCAGCCATGCAGGGCTTTTATGTTTTTTTTCTTTTTGCTGGCTTGAGGCCTGTGCTTTGTTTCGGTTTCATTTCACTCCAATGAATCCCTTTGCTTTGCTAGCTGAGAAACATAGGATGTGAGTTAAATACTTCCAGTAATGATATCTTGCATAATGTATGTGTGGTTTAGGTACAGCAACCAATCATGATGGCAAACTTATAACCACGACTGAAATTGATTCCAGACATTATAAAATAAGACACACTTGGATGAACTAAACACTTCTCTGCTTGCATGTTATACTTATTAATTTAATGAGCAAAGTATATCTTTTTACAGTGTTTTAATGTATTTCTCTCAAGTTTCCTTCTCTTTATAAAATCTAGTAGCAAAGTCCAATCAGAAAAGAAATACAATAAAGAACACACAGACAAAAGGGTACTGAATAGTTTGCAGCTCATTAGAAGATTCAAACCTGAAGATAACTGCCATTTCCAAGAAAATGGCAGGGTTAAAGGCTTATAATTTTCTCCAGTCCTATATATTGTAACTGTTATTTTGTAACTTCCTATTTGGTAACCCACTGATGCTGCAGCTGCAGTCTACTCTTTATTTTCCATTAAGAACTCCTTGTAAACACAAACATCCCTCTTGTTCCTACAATGCTCTAAATAATCTGTTTTACCCTTAACAAATTATCGTTAAAAATTTTAAACAAACACTTCTGAGTATTCACCCATTAGTATTTGCTCACCTTTGTATCATAACCTTTCATTGAACTGACTTCCTAAAATGTGGTGTGGTAAATTATTTGGGGTTTTTTTAACAGTATAATCAATTGCATCTCATCTGAGAATAATTTGCCCTAGATAATTTATTTGCTGGGATTAAAATTTAAAAGATTTCAGTTTCCCTGGCTTCTATAAATACTCCTGGTTAGAAATATCGATGAGCAAGCAAGACTTTTAGGTCTGTATTTGCATCTGTCCATGGTCTGCATCTGGGGAAACTAAAGGAAATATCTTAGCATTGTTACTCTGTGAAAGCAGACAAGCTCATAAACTTTGAGTATAAGGTATCCTCTCTCTTCTACTGCCCTACTTGAGCCAGTCTGGCTCTCCCTTTGTGTCAACAAGCTTCCATTTCTGACTGCAAACATAAACCTTGACAAAATCAAATGCCTTGAATGATCTGGCTTTCACTACCTTCAGTAGGGCTATTCCACTGGAGAGTCTCAACCAAAGTATTTATTCAGGTGGTACCTGGAGCTTTATACCCATACTATGGTATGGGTCCATGGACATCTGACAACAGCTCAAGTTTCCTCTGCACCTCTTCAGTAGAATACATGCAATTTGGTGCCTGTTAGATTAATTTATCCTTCATCATTCACTGATAATCTAACTGACCTTTCTAAACGTAGCCTAAATGATGACCTAAATTCTTTAAACCAGCTATCATGAATATCTGATTTATTAGTTCTTTTCTCTACTGATGAGATTAAAAACTCTTTTACCCAGGAAAGTGGGTTCAAGTATATTTTTTTGATGACCCTCTCTGGGAAGAAAGAAGAAAATCATAATTATCACATATAAAAAGCTGTGTACATGGTCTAATTGCTCATTTATGAATATCTTTTTTAATGGTCCAGTAAGAATCCAGAATACCTGAAATTATGCTATAGAACCTCTTAGTTATTCCCATTATTTCAGTGACACCACGGCCACTTACTTTTAAACATCTCCATGATTTTTCCATTCTGCCATATACAACCTAATGTGAGCTCACCTATAATTCCCCTTCTCCTGTCCTGTTCTCCAGACCCACACAGCTCTAAGCTGATGCACAAAAATCAGTAATGCAAGTTTGAGCAGCAGTGGGGGACTGGCACTACACAGCTGTGAGAAAGCCCATGTCAGCCAGGGCTCCCTCTGTCTCACATCCTAAGAGACTTTAAACATAAACCATAATTAACTAACATATTCCCAGGCTTTTTCCCCAGATGATCCTCTCTGGAGAAGAGCACCAGAATTCCTTTCTTCCCCCACAAGTTCTGTGATATTTTATTGTAATAAACTTCAAAAGGGTATCCTTAAGAAAGCATTCTTTAGAGAAAAAACTACAATTAGCATTACTTATATGAATTCCTAATGTTTGTAGTACAAATTAAAGTACCTTTTAAACAAATGAAATACGTCTTATTTTAGTACTTGGTTAATAAAGATCTCAGGCATTTAAAACTTATGAACCAGTGTAAGATGATTTACTTTAATAGTTTCTTTAACTGGCCACCGTAACCAGAAAAATCACTTTTAAGAGAGAATATGAAAATTCCAAGTAATATCAAAACTCTTGGCTAGATTTTATAAGGATTCATTATTAAAATACCTCCTGTAGCTAAGCCTATTATTTAAGGGAAATTATTCTCAACAAACCTTTACAGTGCTCAGAGTAGTATAAAGATGAGTGTTGGCATTTCACTAACTGTGGTATAATGGGCATATTCAATAAGGGACGTTCCTTCAGGTTTCTATGTAAAATATGTAATCACCGTAAGAGTAAAACAAAACTTTAGTGAATTATAAGAAGCAAGTATTACACTCCCAGTCATCACGTGAAGATCATACATTTTATTTTTAAAGCCTTTCTATCCCTAGATTAAACTGTGCATCTTCTTTGAACTTCTGCCTGCCTTTCACCACTACTTTCAGCCAAGTCTGCCATCTGACTTATCTGCAAAGTCTCAAACCATCAGGGCTGAGCTACGATCTGCGAGCTTGACTGTGGAATGTGTGGTATGATAAAGTGTGATGGAGAACCAGGAGGGAACTATATGTGAAAAGTAGACTCCTTGAGCAGAAAATTTATTTCTTTCATACCTGGGGTTACTCCAATAAATTCTGTTCCATGATCCTTTAATGGAGAACTAAACAAATTTCAAGATTAAAGGCTTAGGAAAAAATTACATCTTGGTGTTCTTATATGTGCCATATATGATGAAAAGCACTTTAAGATCTAGTTTATTGATGGGAAAAGGCCTTCTCTTTCCTAGCCTGCTATTTGGTAGTCTTTCTCTTTGGATTATATTACTAACCTTTTTGCTTATTGACCTTTTATATTATATATCACACACGTATTGTATTATAGCAGTTGCACCCGCATCCTTAGCTTTATCCTTTGATTACTTCCTCCTAGCATTTTAAATTCAAAATGTTAAAATACAGGATTGTAGGGCTTACAGGTTAAATTGCATGAGGATGGCACTACATACAGACTGAACCTGCAACAAAATCTAGCCAATGAATGATCTTCTCCATGATGAGCACTCATATTTGGATTTATGGCTGTGTACAAATATGTAATTCCCTGATCTCTGTGGGCGATATATTGCACCTGCTCTCCTCAGACCAGGTGACAGGCTGAGCTTTGCACATTCTTTAATCTCTACTGTGGAGAAAGTTTCCACTTTGCTGCTGGGAATGGAGGAATCCTCACCGCCTAAGGACAACTGGGGTTCAATTCACCAGTGCGTTACACCTGCCTTTGGGGTACCTTCTGGGGCAGTCTGAGTAAGGACTAGATAAACAGGATACCCTGCAGCAGCCACAAGCTGACAGCAGCACCACGGGGGAAGACATTCTAGAAACCCTGTGAAAGCATATCATGCACTGGATTTATTTTCTTCGTTTTTGTGGCTAGCCTCAAGCCTCTGTTTGAAATGTGAAGACACAAGTGTGCACTGGGCTGGAAGCAAAAATGTGGTTTGTAATGATACAGAGAGACTGTGTCAGCAGGAGAATCAACTGAGCCAAACACATCTGCATTTTGTACCTTATCTCAGATTACTGAACTTCAGCTCTTATTACAACATCGAGCTCCCCTCCTCATGGCTACAGAAACAGCCTTCCATTGCTGCAGCACCTTCCAAAGCCTGCTGGCAGCATGCAACAGGGACTTTTTAATCTCAAAGTTACCCCAAGTTAACATAACAAAAATGACATTTAACTAGTAAAACCATTTTGTATCTTTGCTCTTTAGAGGTACTTTGTTCTCTTCAATTAATCTACTGCTCAGCACAGTTCTAGGCTGGAATTCCTGGGAAATGCCATGATTTAACCAGTTGGTAAAAAAAGAGTCCAGCTGTCATTCATGTAATAGAGAGGACAGTTTGGGGTACACTGCTTTCAGAATACTTAGTTTTTATTTGGTGTTCCTGTTAGTAGGTGCATAAATAAAGTGATGTTCAAATACTGCTTCTGCTTCTCTACAAAGACTGTCTGGAAATGAACTGCCTTTTACTCCAGTTTTGTAAATTCACCAAAGCTAATTATGAAACAGCTGTTTGTAGATGCCTCCAGTTTATCAATGATTTGATTGAAAACTTACACACAAACATTAATGACTGCTACTGAGATATTTAAAAGACTGATATTGTTCCTACAAGACTTGCTACAAGGCAGATAATTATCTTTACAGATGTTTTTGACAAACATAACATTGTAAGAGATTACACATTTATTTACAAAATGAGAATGTCAAAAACTACACTCCTCCTGTGCAGTCATATAGAACTGAGCAATATTTGCACAGATAGTTTTCTCTTGACATTGTACATATTTACAGAAGTCTTTACTAGAAGTCAAATACTACCTGGCATTCAGGGGCTCCCACTCATAGACATCTCTTTTTATTTGGCCAAAGGGTGTCACAACAGAGTCTGGCACTTGCTATCACCAATGTTTGTTATGTAACCTAACTCCCAGATACAGCTTGCAAAGAGACTTCTAGAAACTGAGTTTAAATCAGTTGGAAAAGGGAATTAATACATCTTATTGGTATTCTTCTAAAGACCAAGCCTCTTTGAAAACTGATGGCACATAAAGATGAAAACTCACAGAATAGGTTTAATCAGAGATCGACTGTAACATACTAAAAATATTTGAATAGGGCTACTAAGGCTGGTTTTAGCTTCAGAAAAACATTTATATTGTTATTTGAGTTGGATATATTTCCAGGAAGATGTTTTGTATTCTGGGAAAATCTACATTAGTCACAAATGTCCAACAGACAAATTCAACCAATGAAGACTAAAAAAAAAGTCATAAAGATGCAAGAATTGTATTTTTAATCAAACTGCAGCAAAATATTTTTTCATTATATTCTTGGAAAACAAAAACACTCTCTCTCTGTGCTGATTACTGACATGTTCATTAGAAAAAAAACCCCACAAATTGACTTACCTGGAAAATGCAGCATTAATCTGTGATACACAATAATGGTGATAATGGGGGGCTCATTCATTCTGGCTGGGTACAAATTATGCCTCAGTGTGTCGGTGCAATTCTCTGTGCTCTGCTCTGTGAGTCAGCCAGCACTGAAACCCTGCAACCTCTCTTGGGGTCAGCTGGTGGATGCCCAGAACACCTGGAAGAAGGGCCTGTTCAGACAATATTCCTCAGGAACCGGCCACGCACATCTAACTCATCTAACTTGTACCAAAAGCCACCTCAGCTCCATCACATCCAGAGCCTCTACAGTCCTCTCCGAGCTCCCCTCTTGGCCACCTGCTCCTAAAAGCCTGTACTGAGAGCTACATGGATAGACTGTCAATCTTTGAGAAGATTCTCTTTATTACTCAAGCAAAAGCAGAACTTTTATGTTCAAATTTCTCTTCCTGTGGACAAACATTCTCCTGTCCTTTCTTTGCAATGGGTAAAGCAAGCTCCTCGTAGAAGTAGACAGCAATTGCTCAACACCTAAAGTTACCATTCTGTGTAATAGTCTTTTTCTATTAACACATCAGTACAACTGTTCATCTACTAGGGACACAAATATTCTTTTTCTTTAATACCCTTTTCATTTTATCTTCTTTGTGGAAGACAACTGTGATGGAACTTTGGGGTCTGACGTATTTAAATAAAATATGAAAGACTGAATTGGAATAGTGGCATAATTTTACTACACTTGAATTATTTGAAAGGTATTTTATTTAAATCATAGCTGCACAATTTTAATTGCTTGAGATAGAGACTTATTTTCCTTACTTCTGGAAATAATATTGTCATATTAATAGGCTGTGAATTATGTGCTGACATTTTGTAAAAAGAAAGATTAATCTGGGTAAAAGAATCGCAGTAATACACAATTTATGAGGGAAGCAAGCTCACAGAGGTTACCATTGTATGAGTTCTAATAATACTTTAAAAATGTAATTTAAGTTGCTATCTGAATCTTGTCAGCCCAGTTTCTTAAAGTCTTTCCAGCATCTCAGTCTGAATTCATAATGTACCATGAAAAATCACTATCATAATACATTACTTCCTTGCTTTCTGATAGTCATAAACAGCAAAACAGCATTTTGTAGACTTTGTACTCATGAAACTTGTCAATTGCAAACTCAGTTTTGCAATAGACAATCTGCATTTTCAGAGTTCACAAACTTATTACTAATCTCTGAGACTGAATTACATATATGTTATCAAATGGGTATCCTTCCCCAAAAAGTTATTTTCCAGAATCAAGTGTCATGGCATTCATACCAAGGCAAAACATGTGTAAAACACTGAGAGAAATTAAAAGAGGATGTGCTTTACAGCTATTTTTTAGCAATGGAAAATGAAGACAACACAAAACATGGAAATAAGCTTGAGGTTGAGAAGGTGTCCCCCAGTTTTATAAACAACACAGTACTCGGCACCAGTAAGTGTCACAGTGCTCTCCGTTTCTGTGGGATGTTCCTCTCAGCTTGCAGCCCACAGTGGTACCATCCTGGAGTTATAACACAAGTTAACCAGGACACTCAAAAGATTTCTCAGCACACAAAGCCATAAAAATAAAAAAATTGTAGTGGTGATGTGCAACACACTGGGAACAACCTGCATTTCAGTCAAGAGAGAAGAGAGTGAAGGCTGCGGCGTGCTTGACGCTCCCTGGAATGGAAGATGCTCCACTAGTTGAACAGGGCATTATTAGGCTTAAAAACAAATCAAACAAGAAATAACTAGACTAGCAGTAAACGTTATATTTAGAGCTTTACAAGAAGACTGTACTGTTAATTCCATTGAAAGGGTAGCAGACATCTTTCTAAGGCTATATAATACTCTATTTTTCATGTTGCCATAGTTCGGCTGTTAGAGCCTTTAACCATTTTTTTGTTCCCTGTCTGGGGAAGCCATTTTCTCTAAGGCATCCAAGGTGGCTAAAAATTATATATGTGACTGTCAGGGAAAACAAACAAACAAACAAACAAAAAACCCCAAACAAGTAAACAAACACAAATCAAAAACCAAACCAAAACAAAAAAAACCCCACAAACCAACTCTGATAAAATACATGTGAAAAGTTGGAAATAGCCCACAATTTCTCTATTACACTAATTCTTTAAAATGCTAGATATAGCTAGAACAATCTATAACAACATGGATTTGCTGTTTAATATGACTTGATAAAAAGGCGTAAGTAATTCTCTTTCCTTTCTTGAGGATATTCAAACCTCATCATTCTCTGTGCAGTCTTATGAAGTGACTAATAATTTTACAATAATAATGAATAATTAATATGAAGAATTAAAAGACTAGCCTAAAAAATAAATTTTCATTTGAAAAATAAAAGTGAAGTTACAAAAAAACCAAGGGATTGCTTAGCTTTATGTTGAAAAATCCACTAATTTGTCAGTGAAACATCTTTTATTGTGACAAACTTCTAAGCTATTGTAGCACAACAGCATGACAGATGGCACCTCTTATTTTAATACAGAACCTATTCAAAGGGTTTTTTGGCACTACTCAGCATTAGGCAAGCTTTGAAGATGTACAGTAAAACCACAATCAGAGCAGTGTAAATTTTGGTAAAAGACTGAGCCATACTCAAAAATGAAGTTACTGAGGCCTCAGTTGCCCTGTGCAGCACCATGCGTCAGGTTTGTTACGGAATGTCTCTAAAAAAATTTTGACTATTTGCCCTTCTTAGGTGTTAATTAAATAACATTTGCCATAATAGCATTCAGCTCCAGGTACCAGAACATTTCAGATCAGAGAACTATTGCTGTGGATCACACTCTGGGTTCTTATGTTTGGTGGTCTATCTCTGGCAAACATTTTGTCAAGGCAAAGAAGAACCCATGCACCCACTAGAGTCTGGGTGCTCTGGCTGCTGCAACGTGGCAGGGCAGACACCCTCTCTAATTCTGCCTCTGAATCACTCCCACTGAGGATACAATTCCTACAGCCGCAGGATAAAATTAAAGTAAACAAATAACTAAACACCAAATACAACATAGAGATTTGTAGATGACAAAGCAAACAATTGTCACGTACTTACTGCTGACAGGGTTTTCTAAGCCGTGCAACACTGTTCTTCACTTCTAGGCATGGACACGGACTGCACGAGCCCATGTCTCTGTGTCAGTCTAAACCAGTAGATCCCCAGCATGCAAACAAATTGTAGCTTCAAACTAGCTTGTTCTCAAAAAGCTACAAAAATGGGGCTGATTTTTTAAAACAAAAGAATAAAAGTCTTTGTAATGCCACTTAATAAACACTTCAGAATTACTGCACATACAGCCAACAAAACAATGTCTTTATGCCATCAAAGGTACCTTTTGTGCAGAATGGCACTTCAGCATGAAAGACAGCACTTGGTCTTGGAGCACTGAACCAGCTGCTCCGTGCATGAAGAGGCTGCTTTATTCTGGGACAGTCTCAGTTGGTTTGCTGAGTCCCCTCGTGCTGATTTAATTAGCACTGCTGGAAAATGCAAATGACCAAAAGAGACACTGTGCATTGTGCAAAATTAGATTGTGAAAAATATGTGTGCTTACATAATATGTTTCAACAGAGAAATGAAATGCTCCTGTTCCCAGGAGCTGTGGGCAGGCAGATGGTGGGTACTCCAGCAAGATCGTGCTCCCTGCCTGCAGAGACACGATGCCCTCAACCTCTGGGGAAGAGACTGCTGCTGCTCTTCTCTAATACCCCAGTTTGCTGAGCCACAGAACAAAACACAGATTACAGCTGGACTAAAATTGCTCACGCTGCAACCCCGAAGCAGAAAGGTGTCACATCAGGGGACAAAAATGAGATGATAGAGCTGTAGGTTCACTTTGTACCTTTCAGGCACATTCTCCCTATGGCTATGACCTACTGGACTGAAATCAATATAGTCTGGAGTTCAGGAGTATGCTTAGTTGTTTTGTAGAAGAATTTATTACATTTTCACAGTTTTTACTTAATTAAAAGAGAAAACTAGAGAGCTAAAATCGTGGGGCAATAAAGAATTTGGCAAGCCACTGAGGTGTGGATTAATAGTTACACATTCCCAGCCTCATCTGTGCATGTTAAGGTCAATATCAGTCTGCATATGGTACAAAGCCATTAAAAGAGCCTCAGATATGAACATTATCAAGCAGGATGAGCCTGTAATTTCACCTGCCTTTCTCTGTTGAGGTTTTGATGCATACTCCATAAAATATTATATCTGTACTTTCCCAATGCTGTTTCTTTCATTTAATGCTACAGGCCCAATATACTGTAAGTAAATTTTACACCATATAAGAAATGCCAGCAGTCAATTCACCTTTTTCTATTTTTAACATGCTTGACAGTATTAAACTAACATGCAGAGATAATGGAGAGATTTATGATTTTAAATCAGGAAGCTAGTAAAAATTTTCTGTTTCTCTGACTGCAATAAAAAAGGAAATTAAAACAATAGAAGGCCAGATTCTTGGATGCTTGTGCAGCTATGGTAAAAATAACTTCTGTTCATCTCACGGATTCTCTTCTACACACTTGAAGACTGAAAGGAAACAGAATAACTTCAGCACTTGGCTTGAATTCATTTACCTTTATCCATTTTGAAACACTACTCTGGGGCCTGTGGGACACAACCTGGTGGACTTGGGCCTCCTATGAAGAACAACGTCAGTGTGCAAGTCAGACTGTTTACTTATCCTGTACTAATACACTCAAGTAATGCTAATGCCAGAGCAGGTTTGCATTCAGATTTTGGGGTACAAGGTGTCAGAGCAGAATAAACAGAAGGTTACATTTATGGACTCTGCAAGTGTCTCTTTTGCTTTAGAAGACAGACAGGATGATAGTACAGGATGAAACAATGACTTTACTATGCATATTTCATGCAATAAATAAACCATATCGTCTGCTGCACATTAGGAAGGAGTTTTTTTGTTTCGGGAGTCCCTTCAGACTAAAACGTGTTAAGGGTTTGATTTGAATGTCAAGGTTGCTTCTGAAGGCTCCTTGAGCTGCCAAGTGATTCCCCAGAACTGTAAGTTAGTTTGCATGACAGAAGAACTTAAAGATTCCATCGGACTTACTCTACTTGAAGTTCTCAGAAACTGCACGGATAACTGAAAAACGAATGCAGCTCGGGGATCAGCATTAATAGACAGCAGGTCCTACTGGCCATGCCAGCCACAGAGTCCTCAGAGGAGGGGAACTCCCCAGGACCAAAGCTCTTGATGTCCCAAACAAGCAAGTGTTGGGTCTGCATGTATCTGCATCAACCTAATGCATTCATGTCTTTACACCTCTTTCTTGCAACAGATGTCAGAGACGAAGAAATACCTCATAAAAAATAAAATATCTATATGTGTCTATATCAGTACAGGAAAAGCCAATCACCCTAAGGACTTTCAGACTCTATAATACTGAGAGGAAAAAATATTTTTGCTAGCAATCAAAGAACATTACCCACAAAATACAATTTAGAGCCCCCGCCAATGATCAAATTTCTTTTGCACAAATAACAAGTTGCAATGGTGTCAGCATGTCAGTTTAACTCAGATTCAGTACTAGTTTTCTACATCAAAATAATGAACTCCTGAGGGGGAACATTTAGAGCCAAGGAACTCTTTTGTTTTAACTGAGAAAGTGAGGGAAGTGAAAATCATATTTGCTCCAGCAAAAAGAAAGAAACCAAAACATTTCTGGAAGTTATGAATTTGTAATTTTGGTTGATGTTTGAAGCAAAGCATCCATGGCTGGCTGTTTCATGACCAACTTCAGCTGAAGCTATGATCTTATTCCTGAGGAGAATTCAGAAGTATTACACAAAGGCATCTGATTTTTGGTGCTTTAATTAAACAAATGGAGGAGAGACATTTCATAGAAAATTGAGTAGAGCAGTCTGTCCTGTACCACAATCTGGAGGCATCGTTTAATCAACAAAAGACCAAAGACTCCAGGAAAAAAAGATATAGGTTTTGTTCTTAAGGAATTCAAAAAAAGGTGTACTAATTCACCAGTTATCAAAGAAGAGCTGTCAGATGGCCTCATTCAGAAATGGAATAGTCAGTGCATGAAGATATCAACTTTTTTTGTTTGGAGATATTTCAACAACAACGGGAATGCCATACATAAAGGAAAACCAAGAGGAAAGCTAACTTCGGAGGATGCTGCCAGCACAATAGCATCTCCTAAAAATTAAATTATCAAGTAATGCTGCATGCTTTGGTGAATGGTTAAAGAAAGTCTGTATCTATAACATCAAATAGTGCAGCTTAAAGGCAGCAGACTGGAAGAGGGACTGGTTGAGGACAGAGCACCCAGACTGTACATGCCTTAGGACTACCACTTAGTACTTGCTGCAGTCTAATCCCAAGGACTCCTGGTGGGCCTCTCAGAGCTGGCCACTTTCTGGTTTATCTTCAACCAAAATGAAACCACTCTGTATCCTGAGATACTGATCTGCAGAATGAACTCAAGCATAAAATTAATTTCTCATTGCAAGTAGTTTTCTCATGTTATAAATTCTTTCTTTTCATGGTATATTAAATTATGCTATGCTTTTTTTTTGCTTTTGTTTTACAGGCATAAAGGTTATCTGTTGCCCTAATAAGTACCTGAAAAGATACTCAATACTATTGCTACTTTCATTATTATTATTATTATTATTATTATTATTATTAATCCATGGATTAATTTGTTCCAAAAATAGAATGCTACAAAGGGGAAAAGGATGCACTTTGGGATAGCAGCCAACTACTACACCACAAACAAGAAAAAATGTTACTGAAAAATGCTGGATATTATAAATAATTTATTCAGAGTTTCAGATTCAAAGTAGCCAGGCTGCCAAAGGCTACTGAAACAATGATTGGGTTAGAAAAATGTCACTGAGCAATACTTATATCTGTAAACATGGAACAAGCATGAGACAGTCTTAATATTACTTCTTTTCTGTTTTAAGGCAAATTACATTTTCTGAATTTCTGCATCACAAATGTGGGGAATTTAAAAGCATAACACAGAAGAGTCAGACCTGTCATTTGATAGCTGCAGATTTGGAAAGATCAAAACCCACTCCAAATATGGGCAAAGGTATGCAGTTATATTTTAAGATTACAGATACTAATGCTTGAAGTTCAAGGTCAGAAAAAAAAAATTACATCTTTTAGTCTGACCTCCCACATGTTACAGGATGTGCTATTTCAACCAGTGACTCCTGTATTAAGTCTATTAATTTATGTTGCTACAGCTCTTTCCAGAAATGTCTACAGGCTTGAAGATGAGAAACCTGGAGATCTTCCCCTCTTTCTTTGGGGGTTTCATTGGCCTCACTCTTAAAAATGTATACCTTAACTTCAATGTCTCTGACTTCTGTTTCCAGTGCTCGGCTAGAGTATCCCTCTTTCCCTTCAAGAATGAAATATCTGTAACTGCTCCATGAAGAATAGTTTATGTTGCAAATTAAACCACTTTCTTTCTCTTTCCTCCTTTTTTCCTTTTCCTTTTCCTTTTCCTTTTCCTTTTCCTTTTTCCTTTTCCTCTTCCTTTTCCTTTTCCTCTTCCTTTTCCTTCTTTTTTTTTTCCCTTTTTCCTTCTTAGTGTTGAGCTGAACAATCTGAGGGACCAAATTTCTCTGGTTTTACATCTCTTGGATGTTTTTCCCTCCAGCTGATTTCTAATTTGTTTACATCATGCATAAAGATAAGAACAGAGCTAGGCACAGACACTGCCTCACCAAGAGCCACAGAGCACCCATGACTCTTCCATCACTGGAACTGAAGGAAGTTTAATGTCTCTCTAGAGGAACTAACTGAAATGAACTCTCAGCTCTTCCAAAAATCCTCTCATTTCCTCACAGCGCCTATAGAACGCCCTGTATTTAAGAGTATTTAAGTATCAAGATGAGAGAACTTTCAATGATAATGAAATAGGATGTCATAGGACTCAGAAAAAGAGAGGATTCAATGCAACTATTTTAATAAACAGAAAATATTTTAGAATTATAATACAAGAAATAGAAAAAATACAATAAAAGAATAGGAACTATTTTATTAACATCATCAATCATGTCATTCAATGTCACAGATGACAGTAAGAAATGTGTCCTAAGGGCTATCTGAAAAGACAAAGGTATTTACCACAATTTCAAAGTCAGACACTAAAATAGAAGGTGGATATCTATGTATTTTTTCTGATCTGGGCCTAGATAACTTTGCAAGATAAAACTGCAGAAGAAAGTTGGAGTATGTTAAAACAAACAGAAACATGTTTGAAAGAAATAACACTAAAATCCTAAGCATTCTTTCCTGTATGAAAACCGAACCTGCACTTTTCTGCACAAATATCTCTAAAAATTCTAATTTCCATTTACTTAAGTATTTTCATAATTTTCACCTACTTGTCTAAAGTTTATAGGTACTGAAATCCCTAAATGGTGAAGTGGCTTACAATGCAAAACAAACTTTGTATCTTACAGCACAGAGATGCTCTGGTAGGTTCACATTTATTGCTATTACTGAAAAATGTTTTCTTAAATCTTTAAAATTTAGGAAAATAAGAAACTGTAATTTGATGAGAAAATAGGTGTTTTCAGATGTGCTAATCACTGAGATTCCACACCCCTCATGTGTTTTTTTTTTGTTTTTTTTCCTAGTAGGTATTTTAACAAATTTAAAATGAGAATAAAAATACTTTAAATCTTACTCGTTTTCAATCATACACATATGGGAAGGCCAATAGAAAATTATCTCCTTTTCCTTTTAACAATTCTTCTGTTATTCTCATGTTTAATAACAGAGACAAGTCTGATGCCGCAGAAGAAAAGTATGTGACATTATACAACATTAAGTGGTAAACTGTAAGCAATCATATCATTATGGAATATCAGAATATACACATGCACAGGGGACAGTTAACACTATTCAATAGTTAATAATGTTGTATTAACTGGCATTTCACTGCTTCTGAAGGCTTAATTGTCTGACATTAACATTCTTCTTGTACTCCAGGGATGTACTTTATGCCACTCTTTTAGCTAAGGCAAATGTTATTGCAGCTAGGTTGCTTCCCCCTCCCTCTCCCCACAGCACCCTGTTGATAGTTAAATAGCTGCTGCATTTAGAGAGGAAAATATGGATTGCTGATGAACAGAACAAAATAATGAGAAAATTATTCTGATGAACACTAGATACACGTTGAAATTTCCAAACCCCTTTTGGCACACCACAGAAGACAGGACACCAGTTTGCTTCACAGGATTATATTAGTCATTCTACTTAACATGTGATTCTTCAAATAAAGTATAATTTCATTTTCACATAGTTTTTTTCTGCAGATATAAGCCCCTCAAAAATGGAAGATCTGGTAGTCAGAGTCCAGAGAGCAGATCAGTGATTATCCAACATGATAATTCTTAGTTTTCCCTCCAATTCTCTCAGCTTACAGTAACAATAAGCTTTCTCCGCTTTTCCTAGATCATGCCCTAAACTATGGCACAATGATATAATGATATAATGATGGCTATGGTATCTCACTTGCACCTTTTCTGTGACTAAGACCTTTCCCATAACAAAGGTCTTCTAGGATAAATGGATGCTCTGATGTCTTCCTGCATCTGGAAGACTGCTGACATGGCCAACTCAAATGCCACTTCTCTGAACTGATTCCTGTGGTAAAACAGGACATGTAAAATTCACGATACTCTAGTCTGAGCAGATTTCTTCTGTATCTGTGGGTTTTTTTCTTGCTTGTAAGCACTGCAGTTAGAAGTTTTCATCTCTCAAGCCTCAAGATGCCTTTCTCCATCCTCCATAAGTTTCAGTGCTTTAGAAATGAATCAATTTTGCCTCAGCCTCCATAAACAGGCTCAATCTTTTGTGACTGTTATATTAACTTTTATGTTCCAAACTAAGTATGATGCAAAATACTCTTTGCTGCAAATAATTTTCTTCATTTTAAAGACAGGTCTTTTGGCAGGTCCCTTTTCCAAGAAATATGAATTATCATTCCCAAGAAAAAGCCTGTAAGAGAGAGATATTTTAGGACTTTTTGAGCCTGTTTCTCAACAAGAAATTCTTGTTTGTTTGTTTGTTTCCAGTGCTGGCATGTTTAAGAGGGGAAGTATCTAATCTCCTTCACAGCTGTTGTATTTAAAAGCCTCAAGAAGGAAAGAGTAAATCTGGCTTCCTTGCTTTAACTACTTCAAAATTTTACAGACTTTATTTTAAGAGAAATCTAAGTTTGTGTGTAAATGCTATTTTTATTCAGTAACAGTTGCCCGTTTATTCCAATGTCATATATTCCTTCAAAAGTTATTTTGGAAGATGCTTTTCTTGAAATAAAACATTCCTGTACAGTATGTTTTCATTGCAGAGCATCAGTGAAATACATAGCAGGCTTCTTAAAAGTAGGATTTCACATATTGTGGTGCTGTTGCTGGCATTTGATTTTGAAAACCATTGTTTAACCAGGACTTCCTGGAACGGAGTCAGATGCACTACAGACACCACATTCACTGGTGTCAAGTGCATTAGAGGAAGAGGAGAGGTGCTGACAAGTGGTGGAGCTTCCCTTACTTCACTGTAGCATGACTGACTCTTCTCTGCAAGAATGAACATCTAACAAGTGATAAAAGCCCATAAAAAGCCCAACAGAGCTCTTTATTCGATGTTTAGGCTACCTTAAAAATGTTAGATGCACCAGAAAGCCAAAGTATCCAGTAAAGGACATACACATTTAAAATAAAACCTTGTTCTCTTTCTGTTGTCTATTAGGAGGTCAAAACACCTACATGGATTTATTGTGCTGAAGGTCAATTAGAATAAATGCTGCCCTCTTGTTCATAGAATGGAATCAGTTTGAGAATGCACCTCCCAGTCTGTCTAATAAATTCCTGCTGAGGTGCTGTCTGAGAAGATCATTCACCAGCCTCTGCCTTTGAAACCACTATTTAAAAGCTGTTTGTAAAACCAGCATGTTTATGAAGTTGCATTCTGGACCATGCAAATGCTAAATTTACTGTGTTTGGAAATTCTAATTCTACATATCTACAGAAAGTCAGTAAGATCAAATTTCACAGATAATCTGCTGCTCTCCTTCACCACTTGTGATTTGCCCATAAACACCTTTGCAGAAAAATATCTCAATGGCATTTTCACATCAGTAGGTTTTAGTCGCAGCATGCTACACTTCAACAAAAATAAAATTGTTGCACTGTTAGAGAGGGACTCTTAAGAATGTATTGATAAGTCTTCCAAAATGCTTGGGGATTGCTTCCAGTAGGATTTTTACCATAATTACAGAAATACAATCTTCGGTTTTCAAGGCAATCCCTTTACCATCTCATAGATTCAACTGCATATAAGCAGAAGTATTATGCTGTTAGCACTTACTCTCATCAATTGATTTACTTCTCCCCATGCTCTTTTCTCCCAACATAAAACAGCATTGTAGCTCTTACACTGCATAATCCTGAATAAAAATACTACACTTATCAAACAAGGGAATTACAGTGACAGAGAAAAGGTATGTCACTAATTCAAATTCTTTATATTCTACTTGTTATCCATCTGCTTTTGTCCCCACTTTCTACACTCATCTTTCACTTCTGTATTAATACTGTGAAGCAGAACTCTATGTGTCTTTATTATCTGCAAGGGTATGAATTTCAGACTCCCCTCAAAATCCCTTTAGGACAGTTGCAAAACTGAAGAGATGTATTTTTTGGTGCAAAAGAAATACCTGTGTCTATTCTTCTGAAGTTGCAAACTCCGAAGTGGCCACAGAGGCAAAGAGCTGGCCAGTGCTTGGCTGCCCTGTGGCACCACCTGGGCTGTTCACAATTCTTACAGAGGTCCTTATTCCTCATCCATTTTCACCATCATACACTACTTGCTTTCATTCAGCTTTTAATTTCTTAAAGGCCTCCCTGATGCTGTTTTGAATTGTTATGGAATTAATGCTAGAGATATTGGAACAGGAAAAGTAAAGTTGAAAACACCCAATCCACTGAAGCTGAAGGATTCATGGCTCTTGCAGCTCCACTACTCTTTCATTCTTCATTTACTGGGATAAATTAAATTATAACATAGAACAAATATGATTCATCTTTAGCTATCTAAGACTCAGATTACTAGTGTACTAGTACTAGTACTAGATGTACTAGTCATGTGGTCTCCCTTAGCAGTTAATACAGTGAGTTACCATGCAGACATGCCTTTAGAGAGGGTAAAAGAGAAATGGAATCATCAAGGAGAAAGATGATTATCCTAGAAGGATGCAGGAAAACATGACACTAGCATTTAAAAAGTGTCTCATAAGACTGCCTGCAGTCCACTTCAAACTTTCCATCAACGGCCTCACCACTCCTTCTCATGCATTTTCCTCCACCCCCAACATTTCGGGATAATTCCTAATTAGATTTCATGCTGGGACAGTTAACTTCCTAGCCAAATTATCAACAAAAATTTGCCAAAGTATCCATCAAGCTTCATTTTAAACTTCTTTTTACAATACCATATGGGAAGTGAATAAACTCTTAAAGATTTTCTCATATTGTATTAAGAATATCATTTTGATTCTTTACCTGATTTAGGTGTCCTAATCCCCCAACAGGGATTAAGATACATAGAAAGTGGGATCTTTTCATTCTTTTTCAGGAATCTATTGAAAGGTCAAATCTGCTTAAAAAACATTTTACAGCAGTGCAACCAAAATCAGAATTTATGCCTAAATCTGTATGGACTGGTCTTCCAAAAGGTTTAATTGAAAAAAAAACATAAAGCAAAAAAGTATTGCTGTCAACAGAAGTGCTATTTTCCAGAGAGCACTAGGAACATTCAGTAAAGCAGACATATGGATGCACTTTATCCTATCAAAAAATAATGTTATAAATTGTCTCTAGAGACTTGAGAATCCATTAGAAGCTGTTTTGAAGGGGTGAAAAGTGAGGTATTAAAAGAAATCAAATATGTATAAGTTCTAGTAAGTCATCTCTCCAATTCCTTAACTTCTAACCTCTTCTTCAAAGCTTAAACCCAGCTTTTTTTCTACAGATGCTTCTGGCAGAAGAATTACTTTCAAATCAAGATGTTCTCCACTGCCACCATTAGCTGGTAGCATTTTTAAAAACTATTTCTGTAGTGACCCATGTATGACTCAAACATTGCTTTTTTATTGCAAAACTATTTCTGGAGCTATCTGGGGCTCGGGGGGCCTCCAACATAAGGAGGACATGGACCTGCTGAGAAGAGTCCAGTGGAGGGTCATGGAGATGATCCAAGGGCTGGAGCACTTCTGCTGTGAAGACAGGCTCAGAGAGCTGGGGCTGTTCAGCCTGGAGGAGAGCAGGCTCCAAGAAGAGAGCAGGTGTAGATTAGAGTTAAGGAAGACATTCTCCACTGTGAGGATGGTGAGGCACTGGAACAGGTTGCCCAGAAAAGTTGTGGATTCCCCATCCCTGGAAATGCTCAAGGCTGGGTTGGATGGAGCTTTGAGCAACCTGGTCTAGTGACAAGTGTCTCTGCCCACGGCAGGGGCATTGGAATGAGATGAGCTTTAAGGTCCCTTCACACCCAAACCATTCCATGACTTTTGCAGTGTTCTTGTGGCAGGAGTATGGTGAGTTAGATGACCCAGTGCAAGTTAATATGAACAACTTCAGTTCATGGTCTGTTGCACCAGGACGATCTATTCAGACTACTGTACATGTCAGCACACAGAAAACCTGTTGAGGGCCTACTAAAATCCTTGCCTGATTTGTTTTCTACTTTCTGAATAGTCAGACACCCACAACAGCTATATTCTTTAGTTTAGCCTTTTTATTTATATTCTTTATATTTAGAGCCACACAACATGACCTGTCCAATGCTTTAACTACACTATTATCCTTTTTTTCAGCAAGTACTTAACACATGAAATATTTTTAACTGAACGCCTTACAAAAAAATCTTAATTTTTAAATACAAGCACAAGAAGTTCCTTAAATTGTCAAAAAAAAAGGAGTGACTACTTGCAAAGAACTTCCAAGTCAGACAGAAATATGTGAGACTATGCATTAATGCATAAAACACAGAGTCCTGTGAATGAAGCTAAAATATCAATTCCACATCTGAGTGATTCATGCTAACAACACTTGACCCTTTTCCTGGTGTCCCTTTTTCTAGCTGGTGCTACCAGGCAAACATGTGTACCTCACACAAAATCTCACACTGCGAAGGACTATGTTAAACCATGTACAGGCCCTTATTCTCTTACTAAACGCATCTGCTGTGCTTTGAGCCCAGTCAAGGAAAAGATGTAGCATAACTCAGTGTGTTACACTTTAGGTACTAAAAAACCCCAGCTTAAGATTCCTGGCATCATGGTTTGAAAATTTCTCAGACATGTACATTTCTTTAATGACCAGTGTGGCTATGGCTGAGCAGAGGAACCTGAGATTCTAACCAAAATACATTTAAATCTAGAAATTAGACGAGAATAAAAACACCTTGCTCAGGTGTACCTAATCCACTCCTTCATTTTTCACATTTTAGAGATTAAAATAATGACCACTTGAAGTGGTTCTTTCTTCTTATATTTCATGGAGACAATCTGGTTGCCCAACTCCATCCTCAGATTCCCCTCTTGGGATCAGGGGCCTAAAATGTGAACACACACCGCTGTTCTCAACATGCAAGTACTTAAATCCTTTAATGAATATCATGCTAAAAAAAATCTAATCAAGTTTGATCTTGCAAAAGGAAGATAGACCTACACTCATGTTGCATCTCTAAGACCTTGTACTTCAACCACCTGTTTATGAGTTACTCCCCTGCCTTGCTTTGTCCCCAAGACTTCACCAACAGGCTTATTTTATTCCAGGGTTTCATTTCCACAATTAATTCCCTCCCAGCACAAAGTAACATTCCTCAACATCAAACTGTCATTAAGAAGAAGCAGCAAGCTTTCTGCTTGCCCAGATTTCTACCAGTGACTTTTTCCTGGAAGGAAGATCCTCTAGATAGGATTCCTCACTCCACCCAGAAGATATTCTGTTGACAATATTTTATTTTCTAAGGTCTGTGCAGAGCTGGAAAGGTCTCATTTGAATTCTAGCACAATGAGCCATGAACTCACACAGTTTGCAGCCAGGACAGACACTCTGTCCACTCTTTATAAAAAATAATTTCACTAAAGTCAACCAAACTGACAGATACTGCATGAGTAATAAAAATTGGCAAATATAGGTAATGCACCTTTCTAAAGTAAAACTCAAGATAGGTACTGTGGGCTGTTCCCAAACTGGTAACATTACTGGGCACTACAGCATGAAGCCTGCAAGAGCAGGCCTTTTTCCCAGACATTTTCACAAGAAATCAAGTGAGGACTGACTCTCACAATTTTTTAAGATTTAAGAAACTTTCTGTGATTTTTTTTTCTTTTTGGTAGCAGTATATTGTGCAGAAGCAGATAACTTTCAAGCTGAGATTTTTAACCACTATTTTTTATCACTAGATGACCTGCCATCTAGTCATAAGAATTTGTAATTTTTTCTTCTGAATTAGACACTTTTAATTACAATGCTGAAATACATAAGAAAAATTGATCTAGGCATTTTAAAATAATTTAAAATACATTTTGTAACTAAAAAGCGAACCAAAGTACTTATTTGAAAAAATTTTAAAATAAAAATATACATTCATCTTGTGCATGAATTAAAGTGTACCTAGAGGGAGTGTGAAGAATTAAAAATCCGCTGGTATTAAAATGCAATTAAGAAACTATAATTATACATTAAACAGAGACACAAAGACAAGAGATAGCTTAGTATCTCAGCTGTGGAATAGCTGTTCAGGGTAAATGAACTGAACACAGACTCCCCCTCATGACACATTGAAAATGCAGCCTTTTGTAGAGCTATGTAATTACTTATGATCTCAGCAGCTGCTCAGAAATGCTAAAAGCTGGTAGAGGCTAAGCAGTTTATTCATGGTTCTGGATGGCAGTCCTTTAGCTTTTCTAAAGAGATGGTTTCAGTTTTATCTCTGCATCTGAGTCAAAAGGCTTCCAAGGTGGCTATATGAGCCCATTCTAAAGGCTCTTCATTAGGGCTACTGAACTGGAATCAGTCTGGATGCTGCAAAGACCAACTCACTGCTGTCCTTCCCCAGCCATTGCCCGGCCCACAGCTCTTGCTGAGGGCACTGGCTGTCCCATGTGCCCTGCGGGGGCACAGAGCCCATGCAGAAAAAGAGAATTCGTGCAGGAAGAGGTCTGACCCAGAGGAGCAGCTCGTTGCTCTCTTCCTAGAAACTATACTGGGATCTATACTGGGAACAACCACATTTAAATGGTGAGGTAACAGTTATTCCACATACCATCAACCGTAGTTGTTCCACTGCAAAACAGTGTGTTTAGTTTATTTTACTATTTCTCTATCTGTTTGCTGTTGCATTTTGGTTTTATTTCTTTGTTTTTATGGGTTTTTTTGGCTTTTTGGTTTGTTGGTTTGTTTTTTGTTTTACTTTTTGTTTATTGCCTTGGTTTCAAGAACCATAAGAACAGCAAAATCTAGAAGGAGATTATCCAAGCTATTTAGAAATTGCAAGAAACAGATAGGAGAGGCATACTTTCTCTGGGAAAAACAATATACTCAGAAATGTTCAAACACCAGTAGAGTTTTAATTCTGCTAGCAATGGGTCCACCCAAGCTTAGAGATGTCTGTGCATTTATGTATGTGAATAAACTCTAATGACTCATGATAAGAATATTTATGCTTTCCACATTATACATATTCTTAAGCTACTTGTTTGCCTAAAAATATGGTCATTTCTTTTGTACTCATAAATTCATTTAGAAAACAGTGATGTCACTCACCATGACAGAAGTTTCAGGTAAGACCAAAACACTACTGTGGGAACTAATGCTATAATAAAATAGAATAGCAGCTTATATTTTCTCCATTTTTAAATAAAGTTTTGACCTAATTGGCAAAGTCAGATGTGAAATAATTATTTCTACTTAAACAAGTCTGCTAACACAAATGATAAATTTGATTTGACAACTAGATATTCTCATGGCATGTTGGTGACTCATGTGTCCTCTAATCCAAGTCACAGGCCAACATTTTGTCAAAGTTCTTTAGAGAGAACAAATAAATTTGCACACAACAAATGTTCAGGTTTTAATTATATATACATTGTTTGGAGTTAAGTTTAATCGATTTTGTACATTCTAAATTTCCACTCGAATAAAATATGTTTAGTGTAAAAACCAATCATTTTTATCCAGTGCAGAAGAGAAAGCACTTTTCCAGAAGGTAATAAAGCTTAACACAGTTCTAACCCACTGGATCACCAATTGCGTTTTTCAGTGTGGCTCAGTAAGTTCCACGGTCTGTGTTTTGAATAGCAAGGTATTTACCCTGACAGGTCCCAAAACACCTGAGAAAGATCATTTGGGGTCTTTTGTCTAGAGCTTCATAACACCCACCAGCAACACAGGATGATTCACAGGTGGTTTATAGTAAAGCAGGGTTGAAAGGGTCTGAGCAGCGTGAAACGAGTGCCAGCTAGCCCAGAGCTGCTTCTCCGTGCCCTGTCACAGGCAGTGCCGCGGGGACAGCGCCCTGCCGGGGCTGTGCGTGCCGGTGAGAACGCCGCGGGCAGGAGCGCCCCTGCAGAGCCCAGACCCGCCAGCGCTGGCACGCAGAGCGGGAGCGCAGCTCTCCGGGCACAGCAGCTCCCGGCCGTGGCCGCTCCGCTCGCCGCGGCTGCTGGGAGCTCCCCACGGGCACGGCTGGCCCCGGGACACTCAGCGGGACGCCGGCGGCGAGGGACAACGAACAGCTTTTCACCAGGTGATCCAGAATTAGAGTTTTACACATCTAGATGTTACAAACAAACACCATAGTTACAACGATTTCTGAGAAAACCAGAAAACTATCACAAATTACAAAGGCTTCTAGACAGAATCCATTTATTGTCCTTTTTTTTTTTTTTTTTTTTTTTGCATTGAGGTTATACAGAAATTATATAGAAGCTTCAACTAGGCACTCTAAAAAATGATTCTTTTTTTCTTATGATACATATATTATTGAAGCCCGTATTTAACACAAATAGTAATTAAAAAATCAAAATAATTCTTTTCCGAAATAAAAAAATGGGATTGCTTTTGGAATTCACTTAGTCCAGTGAACTTCTGTCTGTAGCTAATCTAGATGCTTCAAAGGAAAGTGCAATAAGGAGAGCATAGATATTATGATATTACCTGATTTTATGTCTGCCTAAATTTCACAGCTGCATGTTAACTGGTAATTGCATACTTCACACACTAAAGTATGACAGATTGCAATTCCTTTTGAAAACACATTAAAAATTTAGTAGGATAATTCTTAAAAAAAAATGAGCTTGCCAATTTAAAAAAAAAATATAACTTAGAATTTACATTATTCAATTACTAACATATCTGACGGTTTTAGCTTCATCTTCAATGTTATCCTTGATTCTATCTGGGTTCCCTTACAGTTTGGTTTATTCCACCAATAAATGAAAGTATCTAATTTAACACCTCTGTGACAATAGCATGCACATTTTTATTATGGTAAATTTTAGCATTAAAAAATTCAGTGGTAATGTCTGCTTATGAAAGTACACTCATTCACGTGGCAAACTGGCTAATCAAAAAAGCACAGTGGCAGCATTTAAAACTGATGTGCTACTTTATTAGTCCATTCATTCAGATTAAATAAAGGTCAAAACTCAGCAAGAAGTAATAAGTAAGGTATTACTTCCAGTGTCTGGAAAAGTTCTGGGCTTGGTCAGGTTTGGCCAGGTGACTCTACTCTCTCACTGTTCTGTGTAGTGTCAATCCCTGCTCATTGTCTGCTGGTTCTAAGGTGAACCCAGTCTCTTTACAGAGCAGATATAGAATGTTCAAAATGAAAAGTTCTATGCAATTGTAAGGCCTTACTATCATGCATGTTCTAGACCAAACACAGTAAAATTGTGCTATTTTTTATCAAGGTGCATTGAAAGTGCCTGGGTTTTCTCACTTATTTTTTTTAATTTTTTTTTTTTTTAGCTATAGCATCAGCACTGTTGTATAGAATATAGTGTTCTCTATAATTTACTTTGAGGGTAGACTATATTCCTGAAAAATGAATCAGATCTCACACAGGTAGCATGCTAAGTAATGAAAAGAATATAAGGAAGGAACAGATTTGGAGCTGGCTTTTGCTCCTTGGAAAAGTTATTTGCGCATATGTATACTCTATTTCCATTTATTTTAATAACCTTCAGACTTTCATATGAGATTGAAATGCTTCCCTGAGCTGACCGAAGGTACATCCTTTGTGATTCAAGAGGTCTGGTCCTATAGGAATAGGGATGGGAAGGTTCAGGACTAAAGGAACTAAGCAATGCACAGATTTTTCCCTTTTCCCAGTTAGAATCCACAGTACTGAGGATGATGGTATGGACAATGCTGAGAAGAGCTGGGTAACACACAAAAAGGGAGTGGCAACAGATATGTTGCATGTGCAATTCCACAAAATACGGAATAGGAAACCCCCAGCTCAAACATCAACCTACTCTACAACACACAGGAACCTCCTCCAGGCATGGTGGCACCGGCTCCAACCTTGGCAGGCACGGGCATGAGCTGTGTCCTTCAGAAGTCAGCGGGAAATGAGTGCTCTCCTTCAGAACGCTGCTGAAGGGAATAAATGGTGAGAGTTTTTCCAGTGGTGCTTCTCTGCCTTTCAGCTTTTAAGGAATGTGCTCAGAAATGTGTTAGGAGACCTGCATTCAAATTCTTCTTCTGCGAAGATGAAGTGATTCAAATCCATCCAGGTTCAGCCCAACTAACGTGGTTTTCCAAGCACAAATCTAAGGTATTCCAGGGGCCCTGCAGCCAACTTTAAATCATTCCTCACTTCCATTTTGCATAAATATTCTCTGGGTAGGAGACAGATTCAGCACAAGGCTTAGTTTTAGGGCATTTATCTGTGATGATAGTTCTGGTTTACAGTCCTTGTTGTACCTTTTTGCTCAGCACTTCCTGAAACCAGAACTCATGTGTTCCTCAGTGGTACAGCTAATTACCTGTGACAACCAAATTCTGCTTCTTTTTTTTTATGTTAACAGTCATTAATGTTCTTTCTTTTTAGTTAGTAGATCTTAATTGTTCAAGCCAAGTGGAGCAGCCTCTATGAAAAGAATTTAGACTACATCCTTCATTACAGAAAATGCTGATGGCCTAATTATTCTCCTACACAGAAAACTGAGACTTTTACTTAAGAGGTAGCTATACAGACTTCCCTTACCGTAAATGGGGAGAAATGAGCATTTTTAGACATGATTCATCTCACCCTAAAGCAGCTGCTTAGTATATGCCACACCAACCAGACGCTAACAATGCCTGAAGAGATCTAGAATTAGGTGAATGTAATTACACCATAATTACCATAAACTGCCACTACACACAACAGAAGAAATGGGCAACTTCCTCAGGGAAATCAGTAAGACTTGAATTTCCATCTGGAATTGCCCTCCTCTGTTTCCACTGATGTAGTGGGGAGCTGATGCACTTCAGAAACAACTCTGTGTAGGTGTGATCAAACAAGCTACGAGCCTCCAAGGCCAGGAACCTCAAAAGTCAATTTTCTGTGCAGGCCTGTTGAGGAGGCAATAGAGGGACCTTCAGTGTTTACCTCCTTTGCCAAGGTAGTCTCTGGCACGAGAACAAGGGGAAAACTGCACCTTCAGTATTCAAAAAGTTGATAATTTAATTTTTCTTTTTTTTCTTTCACAGGAAACAATAATACACTAATACTAATACTAATATTGTTTCCTACTACAATACAAAACCCATGAGGCATTTTACAATGCAAGTTAAAAACCAGAATATCCACTGATACACTAATATTATTTCCTACTATAATACAAAGCCCATGAGGCATTTTACAATGCAAGTTAAAAACCAGAATATCCACTGATACACTAATATTATTTCCTACTATAATACAAAGCCCATGAGGCATTTTACAATGCAAGTTAAAAACCAGAATATCCACTGATACACTAATATTATTTCCTACTATAATACAAAGCCCATGAGGCATTTTACAATGCAAGTTAAAAACCAGAATATCCACTGATCCCACTGTTGAGGAACTTAACATCAAGAGTAATAAAGTCTTCAAAATACTCATGGCCATTGCTACATTTCATGTGCATTGTACTGAGCTACTAAACAACAGCTCATTTCTAAAGGGATCCTTTGGACAGCAAGATTAATTCCTTCGAGATTCAGAAAGACTGAAACTATGATTATCCAGATGAATAGATTTATTTTTAGGAACGGGGATGTAAAACTGTAGATACTGGAAGTGCTCACAGATTGATAGTCTTGGTCTGGAGACAGCAGTGAGCCACTGACTGATCTGAGATTATCACAACCAGAAGGACATTCAAGTCTGTTACTAGACAAATTTTTAGTTGGCTCTGTATCTTGTTCCTAACAATAACATGGTTCAGAAACAGGTGCAAGAAGTCCATGTCATACCTTTGTGTAGTAAAACTTGATCAACATCTATTTCTAACAGTGGAGATTAATACAAGCCTTGATGTGTACATCTTCAAAGCCTTTCAAAAATTTGAAATTAATTATGATCAAAAATTCAAAGGATCAATACATTATTTTTTACATTATTAGGTCAACTCCAACATATATTTGCTAGTATTTCCCCTTCTAAAAAAAAAAAAATCAATCTTGGTCTTATTCACACTTCTTTTCTATGAGAATTACTTCCTAGAAGTCCCTGATCATTTACTTTGCTTTTCTGTGAAACCCCTCTTGTATAGCTACACCTTTTTAGAGCGAGATGATCAGCACTGAATCAGTTTTCTTCAGACTGTTAATCATTCTATGCCTTATTTAATTCCTTGTTTAGTCCTACCAGTTGCAAGCCTTCACTTGCCTATGAACAATGCTATTTTGGGGTGGATTTGGGGTAGTTGATTTAAAACTATGTAAAGTGTATTAAAGTACATAAGTATTTAAAAAGTGGACCTAGTAAAAGATACTGTAGCTCAGTCTTTGCTTAAAAAAGTAAGAAAGGAAACAAGAAAATGGTATTCTTTTTAGTTTGTATTTTTCTAAGCTAACATTTTTTATATATTATTACCAACTCGTTGTGCCTTTGCAGAGAGGCACAATAATTGTTTTATTATCAAATTACCTATTCTAGACATGTTTCTGATACTGTGATTGTGATGATGTAACTATCAATCTGTTTTACAATTTCTCTTACTTTTAAAGAAGGAGTTCATTTTTTTTATAACAAAGAATTTCAGATGGGTAAAGAAAGTGGACTGGTTTTCTGTCATTTAATTAAGGATTTTTTCCAATAAAAATAGAAACTCATTACTATAGCAAAATAAGTGAAATAATTTCTTGCTGCATTTCTTAATTAACAAGGACATGAAATATTGCTTATCATAGCTACAATGTTCTGTCTTCCTCAAGAACTTTTTTCATCAGTCTTATTTGGTATAAAGTGTCTAAGCATGATCATTAAAATTCTTATTAATAAAGTTTGGAGGATTTGAACTGTTGTATTATTTGAACTGTTGTGACACAGAAACAAAGACAAATTCAAAATGTGTCTTTTTAACAGAGGACCTTGGCTGTCCCTGTAGCTCTGTTCAGCTCCATTATTTTGATATTCATGTTTACATATATATTTAAATTGGGGGGTTTATATCCACTCAGAAACACAGCAGAGAAAAGGCAAATCTGTCATATCTGATATTAAAAAATACTGAAAAATTTAAAAGAGTAACTGTACAACAAACTACCTTTACATCATATGATTAAATTTTCATCCATAAGAGTAACTGGCTTTAGCCTGAGGTTTGCCGGACTGGACCTGCTTTGTCAGGATAATTGCAAGTGTATTTTGACCTTTCTTAATGCTTTGACAAATGGGTTGGTTGCAACGTGCACGGCCTCTGGAGCTGGTGCTGATAACAAGGGTTAACATCTGCAAACAAAGGGGATCTGTAAACCCGCAGACTTTTAGTGAAGCCTGCCAACACTGCAGGTGAGAGCTTCCCAGACGTGCAGCAGTCTAACCAGCCCCTGCTGCTTTCGTCCAAGCAGCAATGCAATGAAGAGCAGGAGACTCAGACATCTGTTTTCGTACTCAAAGATGTCAGGAACCAAACAGCAAAACTGCTGCATTTACTGTTCAGACCCAACCACTTCCCACAGGCCACAGCGCATCCACACCTGAACAGGAGACTGAACACCCTGAAATACCTACTCCAGTTGGGAGATGGTTCTGATAAAGTCTTGCCTCTTAAATAGAAGTATTTTAAGATTTTATATGTGCGTCCAATGAGGTAGAGCAATACCTCAACAGTTTGCCTTCCTATTTACATCCCTACACTGGGATTAAGATTTAAATTTTCACTCAAAATATTGTTAATCCTTAATTTTTCATTATTCTGCAGCACCCATGGTTTTTCTTTTGTATATTATCTTTCTCCCAGCTCCACTATTTTACAGGCATCTGTGCTGCACAGCTTTCCATGGGTACCAACACAGGGCTTTGAAACAGGTGAAGTTTTTTCTGTTTGATTTCAATGTTTTACAGAAGTGACTGCTTAATTTTGCTGTGGAACAAGAAGCAAACCCTCTTTTAGACAGAAAATGAAGAAAGATGCGTAACAGTTACAAGGGATGTGAGTGTCGTAATGAGTTACACAACCAACATGCAAATTAAATGTGATTTTGAAATAAAAGGGTCTGTGAGTGGCTATATTCTGCTCATGGATTTTTATGCCTTCAGCATGAACACAAAATCTTAAGAGTGTATTTATTAATATAAAAAAAAATTAAATGAGAAATCTATCTGTTTGAAGAGGGGTGTCTTTGCTTTGTCCTGGTTTGCCTTTTGGTATGTGACTGGTGACTTACAACCAAGTTATAATAGAGAAAAATCTTTGCTACTTTTTCCTCCAGTGAAACATAGCTAGATTTTCCAAATTTCGTTAAGGCATTCTTGATCTTTCCTGCTGCTGGTTTGTCTCCTTTATTAACAATATCAACCTACTTGTCAAATATCCGTCAGTTTTTACACCTCCAGAGCCCCTCACACAGAGTGAGGTTAGACTCCAAGAAGCACGAACAAACTGGAGCAGCTACGTTTTGAAGGACAAACTACTACACAAGGGAAAGATTTTGAAAGATCTGTTATTTGAAGGGTTTTCTTTCATGGTCTGTGTTTAGCACGTTAGTGAAAACACTGGTGGCACCTGTCCAGGTGTGAAGGCAGAAGGCCCCACGTCCTGCAAACGCTGCCAGCGCCTGTTAGTGCCACTCAGGGAGCACTCAGAGCGACACTGGGCCAACCACGTCCTCGGATGACATCGCCAGGGAGAAGTGTATTCCTGAGGCTCAGCAAGGCTGGTTGTGAATTCCTGGCATGCCAAACTTGACAGGGATTTTAACACCAGCCAAATGGATCTGAGATTTTACCTTGCACTTTTTTGTTAGTTTTAATTATGTTTATATAAAATATGATTTGTTATATAACATACAATTATTATATGTGAATATGAGATTTTAGTCTTAAATTTTGGTTTAAACATAGTAGTGTTGCATTATGCATACTGAAAAATATAAAAACCCCCACTATACACCTAAGAAATTGCTTTTCTTTTCATCCATTTGAACAGCACCTTCAGAAACCTGCGGTGAAAGCTACAGCCTCCTTAATATAAATTATTTGCACTTTTGTGAAATCAGCATATAGTTCCTAAAGAGGAAGTAATTTACTAATACTGTAACACATGATCATTTAGACAAAAGTAGTTCCAAATACCAAAAGAGAGTTCTGAAAGAAAAAGAAAACCTAGTATCGGCTTTTTCATAAAGCTTTTATAAAGCATGTCATGGAATCAGGAAAGCAATTTTATTATAAATCTAGTACCTGAGGTCTCTGAATACATTTCATACTGAATGTCACCTCCTAAACTACTGAGAATTGAAAGATATGTCATATGCAATTTGAAAGTAATTTCTTACAAATATATAATAAAGTCTAGAATTTTACCTAAAACCTCAGTGCAATGCTCATTTAAGCATTCACAGGATACATGTTGCCCAGACTGTATCTTGCCCCATACTTACCCTGGAAATAAATGCAATGAAAATATTTTAAAAAATCATTCTAAGTCCTCTCCAAAAAGTGAATTAAATTTAAATTATATGGATATACAACTAATGCATTAGAAATGAATGCAGATAAACACAAAACAAGCAACTTTATTCAGACTTCAGTATGAATATTCAGACTTCAGAATTCAGACTAAGGAAAAGCATCTTGCTGTGGTTCAAAGGTGAAGCCATGACTTACTTATGATGTTTTTTCCTGCAGGAATACTTTGACAGTCTTACTAGCTGAAGACCACAGAAGCATTGGACAAGTTTGCATAGAGGCCACTCCCAAACAGCAGCTACAGCTGATCTACTCAGTTTGCTGCCCAAAACACACTGCTGGGTAAATCAGTATGAAACTTAAGAAACACGCTATCTCTCATACCAAAAACCAGTCACTCGAGGGCAATTTTTGCAGTACTGCAGGAATGTGTATTTGCTTTTGGAATCTTGCTGGATGACGTGAACATCAAGTGCACTAAGCCATCAGACAATGGTGCTTTCTGAAATAATAATAATTCTGAGATGTTTAAGTTTTTCTTGTGACCACTGTCTCAGAAGAGCTCAAAGTTCACTTGTGTATAAACCACAATCCCCTTGTCATTTTTTATAGATTTTACTGACAACAGGAAAGTTCAAATGGCTAAGAGCAAAGCAAGAAACAGATTTCATAAGACAGCTTTAAATGTTAGTCAAGTACAAGAGATTACTTATGTACTTTGAGAACTGATTGCTGCCCCTTCCATGAAAACAATTTTTCACCAAACGACAGGATAACCAGAGGAGTAAGAATTTCACCTGTATAGGTATTCTTCTGAGGTGACTGAAGCCTTATTTATATAAATCTGCAGATTTTTACATCAATTGTGCTGCATTATCAGTAAGAAAAAATAACCTATTAGATTAGTTCCACATTTTACAGAGCTGTTTGACAAGTTGAAAGGCAATAGACTGCATTTCATTGCGCTGTAATCAGCACACCAAACACTGGAATATTGCCCTGCTATTTTGTGTCACAAACTGATGTGTTAGTGGCACACAAGGTCCTAATCACTCTTTTGGTTAGAATATTCACATGTTTCAGTAAAGAGCTTTCACATTTTCCCATTCATTATCACTTCTAAGATCTACATAACTGCCATAGTATTTATCAATGCCAAGCAACTTAATTTGTTTTACAGGTGACTTCTCCCATAGTTGTTTTCCTTTACAACTGCCAGGTGTAGCTGGAGAGCATCGTCCCTCCCACCACAACACTCCCAACAGCAGTTTTGTCTCTGCTAGCAAGCTTCTAATATTAACAATAAGAAAAATTATGCAAGAGTCAGACATTTTTGTTTCTCTGGCAACTAATATATCAGATGCACTGCAAGAACATGAATAAAATTGTTCCACGGAGAGACTGGTCCTTAGCATTAACAGCAAAGAATCCTACCCTGGGCTTTCTACTCATAAAATACTATGGATGCCTCCCCACGTTCCAGGATCCTTAGGGTAAAAGGATGTTAAATTAGTACAGCTCCAACCTTAAAGTGTTTGATAGCTCTTCAGTGGCTTCAAAGAGAGAAATCTTGTGCAAAGCTCTGGAAGCACCTAAATTGGGAAGGGAGTAGCTATTTCTGCACTACATGTGACTTTCTTGCAGGAAGTGATTCCCACCTCATTTTGGCACAGGCGAGGCTACAGCTGCAGCCCTGGAGTATGTCCTGTCTCAGGCTCCCCTGCACAAGCTGGACATCCCCAGTCCAGCGAGGGACACAAGAGTAACCTGAGCAGGTGCATCAAGAACTGCAGCAAGGCAGAGCACATTCGACATTTTTCTTCTCCACTCCTGAGAGCACATAATAGATGCTGTTTTCTGTTAGCTACTCAGAACGTGCATTTCCCTGAAATGCAGATGAATTTAATGCCTTTTTAATACCATTTACTTTTAACTTATATATGTATAACATTATAACATGTATATATGTATATACGTATAACATTATAACAATAATGCATCTTTCCTCTGCCATACTATCTTCTCCTTGTGGGTTACCCTGCAGAAGTTTTGTTTTCCGGCACCCTGTGAGGTACTGAAGCATTCATTAACATACACAGTTGTCAGAAAGTTAGAGTGACTTACCCAGGGCTGTGAAGAAGCTGTTAGAGAGTGAGGGTCAGAACACAGATCTTGGCATTTTAAGCCACAGACAATCTTCTATAATAAAAAGTAGTGCTTCACACTGAACCAAGACCTCATGTTAACAGGCCACTGATTCTTTATTTTTTTTTTTTTACCTAATAATGTACAGGTGTGCTTGTAGCTAGAACCAATCAATTCATAACAAAGAACAGAGACACTATTAAACCCCCATAGCAAAAGAACATAACCACAGAGAAAACTGTGTTTGTTCTAATGACTTGCCATGAAGTTCATGAAGGGCACTGGAGATGACCTCCCTTGGTGGCAGAGAGTAAAATAGGAAAGATTATGAAAGAAATGGTCTGGTCTAGTCAGTCTGCTTGGAGCATTTACTCCAAAGTTTCATCGTTCACCTAACTAGATTATCCATTCCTTAGAATACAAACATTAATTGAAATAAAGAGTTTAATGTTTGTTTACATGAGGCGTCAAACTCAAGAATCATAAGAAGAGACACTGTGAATAATTATACATAGTCTAATAATCATAGAAAAATTCAACTTTGCCCAAAGCCTAAAGGAAATCTACCCCACAACACTTCTGCAAAGATGAAAAAATACAAGAAAACAAAATAAAACCCCACTCAAAAACAAAATTTGACCATTCCAGTACAAAGGATAAGGCACTGGACTGTTACCTGTAACAGGACATGAAGAATTGATACTACAAAAGTGGGCTACGTAGATCATCATCCCTCTCTTCCAAAAGGCAATGTTGTGGTTTTCTGCTGATGATGCCCTATCAGACCAATTATTATATTAATTGAATTGTGTTTTTTGTACAATAACATACACATGAGCATGAGATACACAGAAAAATGGGGGTTCTATTCTTCTAGAAGACGCAAATACTTTAGTTCTGGAAATTATTGTAATTTGAATTTGGTGGTCCTCTGAACTCCTCTGAATAAAGGCAACAGGAAGAATGGGAAGAGAGAGAAGAAAACTATTGTAGTTGCTTCAATGTAATGTTGTTCCTCTTATTTGAAACAACCTTTATTTTTCTTTCTGTGATAACCACTAAGAGCAGTAAGTGGTGAAGATACTTTGCCCACGGTATCCATTAAGAAATGCTGTAACATACCACGAGACTGGAGATACTCACTGCAATTGTAATCCTTAATTTTCAAGATACCTTTCTTTTTCATTCCCACAGCCATAGACTGCTGCCTTCACACTGTTGTGCTACAGAAGGATGAGACTTAAAGTAAGAACAGTAGATGTATAATATTCTCTGTTCTTTTTAAATTCTATCCTGACCTGTTATCTTCTTATACACTTCAATAAATACAGCAAAAGACAGGGGACTTCCACAGAAGCTAAGAGGGTTCGAGATACTGGAAAGAGGACTAGAAATAGCAAGATTCAAATATCAAAGAAGGTGCAAACCACTTCAATCTCTATGTGACTGAGGATGTAGGCAAATGATCAAACAAGGTCAAGCCACAGTAGCGAACAAAGTCACTTCAGAGCAGCCAAGAACTATCACTAGTTGCAAGGACTCTCCTGCCTTTCCAGCGAAGGATGATGAAGTACATTACTATGACCTTGTGACTGAAGAGGCTAAAAATATGTGCATTGTTCTGCAGCTGCTCAGCATTAATTTGTTATACAGCTGTAACTCATTTGCTTCCAGACATCAGTTCTCATCTTTTAGTTGCCAGTACCACCCTTTTCCTGTCCTATCTATCCAGAATGCAAGCTCTTCTGGGAAGAACTGTCTCCTACTACGCTCTTCTTCATTGCATGGGAAGATGTGGTATCTGGTTATTTTGTGGAACTGTAGCTGTTGGTGAAATAAAAAATAAATTACAGAAAAACAAGAAGTAGAATACTACTTCATATTTACTAATATTTTTTCTGCCTGCATCTTTCACACATACTCAATTGTGTTTTCATGGGGTGGCAAAAAAGCTTCATCTCAAAGACAGCTTTCCTGTTTGCAATTATTACTCCTGGATTCACACTTTCTGGTTACTCCATAAAAGAAAACATCTATTTTGCACAGGACTCATCCCCATGTATCATTTGTATAGGTCCAAGTGACAGCATTCAGACACAAAAAATAGCTCTACTACATTTGTATCTGTAGCTTTGGTGAGTTCTGCATTCATGGCACATCTCTACCATAGTTCATTGCTTAGTGAAACACTCTGAGCTATAGTATTTTAAAAGCACTAAATAATCCGTAACAGAATATAAAGTGAACCACCTTATATTTAAAGATTAATGTTTCTTCCAGCTGAATAACTGTCTTATGGAACTATCTGTGTTCCTGTGTAGTGGCTGTGTTTAAATTGTGTGATTTAAAAATAGGGAGAAAAGGTGAATACGGCATTTTGCTTTGTAACTATTTACCTGCACTCTAGACATGGCCAATGGGGAAATAATACATGAATTTTAAAAGTCCTTAATTTCACAGATCCTCTGCTAGAACAAGTTTTAATTTTGATGCTATTTTTTTCTCCAACTGCTTAACATTACTTTAGATTGTTTATGACCATATTTTCATATGAGATTTATCACACCTTATTATCTAGAGAGACCTTGCAGGTTTGCCTACACAATGCAAGAATCTGCAAGGTTGAAAGCAAGTCCAGGATGGGATAGCCTGGGATGGACACAAGCAATAGGCACGTTCACTGCTGCCAACCCTGAGAAGCTCTGGCAGTTTAATGAAAATTAATAACTACATGACTGATAACTGCTGAAAGAAACACTGACTCAAATCTCCTATTGAAATTTCACAAAATATAAGATTTAAGATGGAAATAATTTTATCATTTTTGCCACCAAAGTATCAATGGAGGTGAGACCATCCCTTTGCTGTTTTACTCCCCAATATCAAAGAAACATTAAATCCAAACTAACAATAATCTTGTAAATTAAATAATCTTGTAAAATTAAAACCCATCTGCAGCCCTGTGCAGTGATATAAAATAAAAGTTGATGGCAGAAAATATTAGCAACTTCTGGGTTTTCAAATAGGGAAGTCTAAAACATTCTCCATCCACTACAAGCACGCAATAATATTGTCAACATTCTCAGGAAACCCCCAGCTCTCCCCAGGTTCATTGGCAACAGCAGAAAGAACACATCCCATGGTTAAAGCAAGGAGATGCACTATGAGATGCATTCTACAAATCAGCTCCTGTTTGAGGGACACATTCATTCAATTGAAATCTTTTCCATTGCATAAATGCTCATAAATGTGCAAAAGGATGGCTTTTCTAATCACACAGACACAAGCTGGCAATCAGGAATATTAAGAACAAATTCTTAAACATTGCTCAGTAGCCTAAAGCTATCAATGAAATCAGAGAGGCAAAATGCAAGCAAACTTATACCACGCAGTTCCCAATATCAGTAGTGATTTCAGACTTTGTTGTTAACTCAAATTTAATTGAGTATTGTCTTTTCAATTTCCAAACAACAAAATATTTTGATTTCTCTATTAAGTTCCAAGTGTACTGAACAGGCAGATGCAACCTGCATTTCTGTTCTCTACCACTGCTGTACCAGCAACTGTGGCAAGTGAGCAGAGCACAGCTTTATGTTATGTGGTGTTGGCTGCCTGTACCAGAAACAGGCTCAGCTCTGAAAAGCTTAACACCTTCCAAAAAAACTGCAAGAAGGAGAACAAAAAGGTGCAATGAGTAATACAGAACTTTAGGATTAAAAGAAGCATCCAGCCAAAAATGTGGTCACAGGACAGGAGTACTTCTGACATGTACAAGCCGTGCCCTGCCTAATCAGCTAGGTCTTCTCTCACATTTTTCAACAGCATATTTCACTACTGAATATCCATTAGCAGTTGTTTTCCTTTTAGTAACACAGAATTTTCACTGACAGTGACCTACAGGATTCAGAAAACTCCCATTCTGGCCTTTCACTCAGATGCTGATGTTCTAAGTACCTATGAATGATTTTAAAGTATTTGTGATAGAGGAATTTAAAGCATTTACCAAGATATAGACTTGTCCTATACACACTGCATTACAAGTGGAAATAATCTACAGTAACATTTAGACCCAGAACCCCATGGCTTAACATTTTTATGTTACTAAGAACTTTTGCCCTTGGCTGTCTGAGCTTAAAAATCAATTCACTACTTTAAACTTTATGCTGCTGATGTCATTTTTTATTGTTGAACTCAACGATTTGAAAACTTCAAAGAACAAGATCATGAAAAATTTTTTCCCATTTACCACAGTTTAAAGCAAAAAGTGACCGGTTTCCAAGTCTTCAGTTTATCTTTGCAGTTGTGCAGCATGAAACTGCAGGATCACAACCTTGTGATGAGTAGAACCACATGTGAATCTCCAGCTAAAGGTTTTGGCTCTCACATGCTTTGTTCATATCCTTTTTCACTTTAACAAACTCTTAATAGCTCTCTCTATTTTCAGTTTTATGACTGACTTTTATTGATCTATTTCTGCTCTCAGCTATGCTTACTACTGGTTTATGGCAATATAATCAAGATCAGATTTCACTTCAATGCCTGTAAAGCTATTTTCCTAAACAAAATAAAAATGGTACCCCAGTAACTATGGTTCCTAAATAATTCTTGGTGTTATTTTGGTACTGGATTTGATTTTCTTAATGTCTCACTCTCCCTTGTGTCTCAGAACCAAGACATATTGCACACCTAACGTTAAGCACCTAATGAAAAGTCATTAATGTCTACAAGATCCACTGTCTCCTTTTCCTCACTCCTTCAGCAGAGGGGAGGACTTAGCTGCATCATGCAGTGAGAAGAGCAAGCAGAAAAATGAGGTTTTCTCATTTTCCAGACCTCTAGCTCATGCTGTTCCCCTCTAAGCCCATCAGCCATCCCTTCTCCAAAGGCACTCGGCCGTGCTGTGGCTGCAGCTCCCCTCCACCCTTACACAGGGTGTTCTTATCTGCAGAGTCCCTTTCCCGTGAGCAGGATTGTCTTGTCTCATCCTAGTGCTGACAGGCAATCAAAGGGCACATTATCGCTGTTTTGGTGTGAGAGGACAGAGAATGACTTTTGCTAATTGGCAGCATTTTCACCATTTGCTGACAAGCAGCACACTAGGTTTGGTCTGAAGCCCTTGATGCTGGCTTATACTTTTCATTCTTCATGGTGCTAAACTGAAATGACTGCACATTGTAAACAGATATTTGGAGAGAACCTCTCCATCACTCCATTTTTATTTAAGCTTTCTTCTATAGTCACACTTTTTATTTGTTTCTTTCCATTAGAAAACTCATCTCTTTTTTTTTTCTGTACCTTTATTTATGCAACAGATTATTTTGTGTTTATCTAAATGTTTTCTGTCATTCTAAATTGATTGCCTCTATGACTGTGCCACTTGGTGGCTGAAATTAAAGCTCTGAAAATGTCAGTGTATAAGCTACAATGTCTTAGCTTTACTTATATCAGCCCATAGCGCCTCTCCTCAGATTCTTGTTTTCTTAAATGTGTTTGAATGGAGCTATAAAACAAGTCTCCTGCAGGAAGAAGTTGGTCAGCAAATGGTTATTGCTTCAGCGGGAGCAATCACACAGTATCATAGAATCTGTCAGATGGACAGTGTTAATTCTTTGGTGTTTGGCTGGTAATTACAGAGCATGGGAAAATGCCTCTTAACCTGGAGGCACTAAGTACAACTGCTGACATACTGTTACTAGCAACTCACTGGTACCATGAACAAGCTGGCAGGGAGATTAGTGTTCCCAAAGTCATTTCTTGCCAGCAGTTATTGAAGCATGTGATGTGAGAAACTGTGGAAAGTAACAGTAAGGAGTAGCTGATACTGCAGCTCTGTTTATTGGATTGCAACTCCTCTTTCTCCTGTTCCAGGAGTCACAAAACCCTCTGTGCAGGCTCTGCAGCTGGAATGGTTCTGTAATTTTGGTCTTGAAGGACCCATTTGATTACTTCTAATTGGGGATTTTGAGTCAAGAACAGGACTTTTTGATTAACAAATTCATAGAAGAATCATACAATCATAGAATGGTTTGGGTTGGAAGGGACCTTAAAGATCATCTTTTTCCAACCACCCTCCCATGGGCAGGGACACCTTACATTAGAACAAGTTGCTCAGAGCTCCATCCAAGCCTGGCCTTGAACACTTCCATGGATGGAGCATCCACAACTTCTCTGGGCAACCTGTTCAACTATTTCACCACCCTCACAGCAAAGAATTTCTCCCTAATATCTAATCTAAACCTACCCTCTTTCAGCTTGAAGCCATTCCTCCTTGTCCTGTCACTACTGCTCTTGTAAAAATTCCCTCTCCTTCTTTCTTGGAGGCTCTCTTCTGAAAGGCTGCAATTTAGTCACCCTGAAGCCTTCTCTTCTCCAGGCTGAACAAGCCAAATCCTCTCAGCCTTTCCTCATAGGAGAGAGGCTCCATCCCTCTAATCATCTTAGTGACCTCCCCTGGAGTTGGCACAACAGGTCCATGTCGCGTGTTCTGGGAACCCCAGAGCAGGATGCAGCACTGCAGGTGGGGTCTCACCAGAGCAGAGTAAGGGGCAGAACCCCCTCCCTCACCCTGCTGCCCACACTGCTTTGGGTGCAGCCTGGGATGCATTTGTCTTTCTGGGTCAGGTCCAGCCTCTCATCCACCAGCACCCCACTGCCATTGAAGACTACGGCAGAAAAGTTGTTGAATACCTCAGCCTTCTCCTCATCCCTTGCCAGTTTACCAGCACTGTTTATTGGGGTGGGGGGCAAGGGGAAAGGGGATGTACACCTTCTTTGACCTTCATTTTCTGGTTAACACCAGTAGAAGCCTTATGGTTCTAACACAACTCCTAAGCTGAGGAGGAGAGGCAGATGATAAATTACCTTCACCCAAGTTCTCTTCCCCTTTCAAGCACAAGGCACAAGATGGGCATAATTTCTGTCTATCCAATTGCTTCAGTTTAAAGTAGCAGGGCACACATGTGGGAATGGGATCAGCTGATGGGACAGCCTTGAGGCAAGCCAAAGGCAAGAGCTGGGTGGGCTCTGGTTGGAACCACAACACACCCCCACAGCCAACTCAGCACCCAGTTCCATTCTCAGTGTCAAGCCATTATATATGTTGGAAAAACACAAGCTTTTTTCCTTATTTTTTAGGTAAAAACCCTTTTCCTCTCCACTCCCAGCAACTAAATCACCAGGAAGTTTATTAATGTTCTGAAGAGCTTTAAGGACAGTATTATTTGACAAGGTGCATTTAAAGCACATCTGATTACAATCTGCAGCAAAGTGAGAAGTTAAAGACATCATGTAATTGCACTGTCATTAATTAATTTCATCATAATGCTACTGCTTTGGTGATAGTGCTGGAAAGCTTATTTTAAACTAGTATGACAGAAAATGTTTTTTTGCATTACCACCAGCTGTTATGGAAACTTTTGAACTCTGCTTAAAATAAAACTGGAAATGAAATATTCTTGTATCTCTTTCTGATGTTGCTGAAATTGGTTAGAAGTAAAATAAATAGATGGTTGATATCATGATTAAGAATCAGAGAAAACTGGCAAGAAGGATGAAAAAGAAGGAATGTCACATTCTGGCTGGCCTGGGATAGTTGGTAAGAATTCTTAGGTAAGAATCCTCAGCACATATTGGTGTCAGTTTTTTTAAAATCCTTCCCTACATAGTAAGATTTTTTTAGATAAGTTCAGCACCATGGATGCTTGATCTTCAGCCTCCCAATTGAAACAGCTGGCCTAACAAAGGCATAAGAAGCTTTGTGTCTCTAAGCCCCTGACCGAGTTAGGCAATGATCACAGACTTACCATATGGCTGATGTTAAAAAGAAATATTGAGTAGTTACTGGTTCAGTGATCATCACTTATCCCTCGCTCTGACTGAGACAACAATTTTGTGGAGAAAACAAGGGTTCAGGGGCACTGAGGGAAAAAGAAGGAGGTAGGAAACTGTAAGCAATTTCATATATTTAAAAGAAAAAAAACAAAAGGGAAAAAAAAGGAGAAAAATTCTTATGGTCCTATTTAGGGACACGGCCCAGGCTAAGATAGCTTGCTTGTGAAGAAAGGGTAAGGGCTGGCAGTAAGAGGACATCCTTTCTATGTGGACTTATCACCCAGAGAGGAACATAGGGCCAGTTTCAGGCAGAGGCAAACTAAGTAGATGTCCACACTGGCAGACTGTCCTAGTAAGAGATGTCCTTGCTGTCAGCTCTCCTCAATGGCATGGTCCTGAGGCAATGACCTTGCTGTTATTACTGACATCAGCAACAGCCTGTGTGCCTGGGACAGGACAGTGGAAACAGATCAACCTATCCTTTACTCTCCCTGTTCCCACTCTTACCCCACACTGCAGCAGCCAAAGAGAGATATTTTTCTCTTTTACTTAGGGCAAAAACCACTCAGTTTTGTCTGAATCGACAAGCAGCATTGAGCTGGTTCTGACGACAAACATTTGTCAATACCAGTAGTGCTGAGAAATAACAGATCCAGGCCTGGGCGTCGCAGCAATCCTGCTCTATCCGCAGCACACGAATCTGCTGTATCACCCCTGGCCTTGCCTTACCCTCTTTCCCCAGGCTTGTGAATCTTCCACTCTTACTCCAAATTCCCTTCTCACTCTGTTTTGGCTCCTGTTTTTCTTCCCCACCTCTGCTAAACCTTTCCTTCCATCGCATCTTGCAGAAATCCTTTCCACCTCCATTTGGTCTTCTGATGCACCTCCTCCTGCCTTCATTAAAAAAAACAAAATCCCAAACACTGTTTCCACACAGACCCTGAACTCCCAAATGGTTCACATTTGAAAATATTATTATGGTTCAGCAACTAAAAGCAGTTCTGTAACAGGCATTACTTGGTCAAACTAGAACCCAAAGAACAGACAATATTCTGCTGCTTCTTACTTATTTTCTAAGGTAACTCAAAACCAGATACTGTCAAAACTTCAGTTGTCCATAGCCCCTTCTACTTTTATATCAAATAATCCCTTTGTTTCTCCCAGACCCTGTTGAATATTTTTCATGCTTATTTCAGCCTCTAGACATTAATCTTCTGAACTTTCATCAATAATTGCAGGATCCTGTAACAAATGGTGTATCAATGACTTATAATTTTTGAGAATATTTTCTTAAAAGACACCGGGGAAGAGGGACTATCAATGGGTTTCCATTTTTGCAAAATAAGCATACTTGTGGATGCTGCCTTAAATTTACTTATGATTTTAATAATTTAATTTACTATTATGTTTTTTTGTTTGTTTGTTATTAAAAGCTATATGTCAAAAGCTGCAGCTGAAAGCATGAATGTGACAGACATTCTGCTCTCTGTGTGCCTAAAAAATCTGCCTCTCAGAGATATAATGTGAACAAACCTAATTTGTAAATTTTTTGGTTTTTTAATTTTGTGGACAAAGTTAGATGTTATTACCAAAAAAATAAAAGAATTGTTGTTCAAACTAATAGTTATATTTTTTTCTTACTGTTTACTCATAAATTCTATTAATGCTAATGTGTTGTTTGCATTTATTAAAGAGTGAATATATCTACCTCTATAAATAGATTTACATAATGGGGCTATGCTTTGGCTTTAAGCACTTTGATGGAATGGAGCCAAAGTCATAAATCCCATCACCTTCTCTAGCACAATGTGAAATCCCAGGTTGTCATTCTCACCTTGAAGACCTCACTGAGCACGACAGCTCCTTATGTGTTTGTCCCCAGTGCTGCCTTCTTATGCCATTCATTTCTAAGCAGAAAACCAGAGCATGCCCAACAACATGGTGTTCCTTCACCAAGATTATTTGGTTTAACTATTGGAGGACTATCATGTAGTAGAAACCACTCACAGATGACCAGGATATTCATAAAAAAATATTAGATGCAGCTCGTGGTGACATTTAGAAAAACATGCATGGCTTTAATCTTTAAATAGCAGGCTGACGTCTTGGGAACAAAGTGGACTACAAAGTAAACCAGAATGAAAATTTAACTGAAAATTCTCCCAAGAAACCACTCTTAAGGCTGCCTATAAACCTACTTAAGAAAGTGTAGATTACTGACTTGAAAATCTTCTTAAGCTCCAAAATAAGGATTAAATTTATGAAAAACATATCTAAAGTGAAGACATTTTCCAGTGGGTAAAGTGTAAGGGATAGGTTGATCAAGTTTCCTGCAGTATGGCTGCTGCCACTGTCTCTGCCTGGAAAATAGAAGAGCAACAGGGCCAGGCTATGCCAGCTGCTCAAGGGGCCAGAGAACAGACTTAACTTTCAGCTATTATCTAGAAGTGGTCTCTGAACTTCACTCTCTGAACATCACTTCTTCAATTTGTGATCAATTCATCAATTGGAATTATTTCTGTTCTACTGAGAAGAACGTGGTCCAATGCTATTAGGAAAGTGGCTTTACTGAAGAACTTGATTAATACTAGAGAAGGTTTCTAAAGATTTAACCCTATATTTTACTATTGTGGATACCATCCAAATATGCCCTACAAAGTCAATTTTTTTTTCTCAGTTTAGGGAGTATGTAGATGTCACAGGTATTATATTTAATACTAGCATTTTCCTTCTTTGATCCTCACAGCTTGATAACAACAGGTATTTTTTTATAAAGCTGTACAAATATTTAAAGGATGTTATCTCAGAGCAACCAAATCACCTGGTATTTCTAATTCTTTTACTTCAGTCTCAAGCTGGCTGTAAGCTGAGCTGGTTTTTCAAGATTTTGCACAGTACAAAGTATGTGCATAACACATACAAAGATATGGTAAAAAACCATTAAGACACGTCATTTAGACCCAATGACACTATTTGATCTAACAAAACATATGAACTGTTAATGTAAAATTCCTGATTTTATTGGATAATGAGATACCATCTAGAACATGAAAGGACTGATCCCAAGATTTCTGTGGATCCTACTGATCATCAGTATCACTTCCACCTTTAAAATGGATTAGAGTGGGTTACAGAACTCACAAAAGAAAAGCTGGTGGCTTATTCACTTCTAGAAGTTACTCAGCCCTGGAACAGTTTCTAAGTCCTAACAAGAGAGATGAAATTGTGGTATGTGCTTCTGTTGTGCTGAATAACTGCAGTGAAATACAGTCTCTGATTATGAATGGATTTTTTGTGGTTCCTCTTTTCTGATTCTGAAGTTTAAATTGAAATGACTAACAGGCAAAAAAGCTATCAAAATTCTAAAATATCCTTTCTCACTGCCAATGGCACCCCAAAATCAATAAAATCTAAGAAATTCTCACTTTTCACTTCAGTAGCAGTGGATAATATCCTTAACAGAATGGAAATAGGTATTTCTCAAAACAGAATGGAAAAATATATTTTCAGGATTAAGAGAGACACTGAATAGAAAATAACATAATTACAGGTCTGAAATGTATGTTGTACGTGAAAGCATTTATATCATGTCTTCAAAAAACTAAAATAATTCCATTTTTAATATAGCTTTGGTTTTGTCACACGTGACACGACTGTCATGTCACAAGGGACTGAATTCAGCATACCCATAGAAAACACCTGTAATGGAAGGCAAAGGTTAGCTCCTAAAAAGGGAAGAAACATGTTTTACATTTGTATTCAGAGGAAGTACGTTGGGTTTTCTTCTGTTTCCTAAGGCAGTGATTTCAGTAATTTGAAAGCATTGCAAAAATATGTCACATACTATTCCAAACAATGGCACCTCTATCCTGAAAATTAATCCATCAGGAACAATCTTGATGAGCACAAATCTTTGCCTAGCACATCAACAAAGTATCTATTTTCTCATTCAAAGATAATGTATTCATCCAATAAAAAACATTAAGGGGTGTTAGTCTAGTCTAATGCTGCTATATTTTTCCACTTAAACTGACAATAAGTTTGTAAAACAAATCTGCTTTCTTTTTTTAAAGAAGTTTGCTACTTAATGGTTTGATCCACTTTTCCCCAAATTTTCCTCCAGACATATCCATAAACTCTATCTCTGCCTTCACAAGCCCCATGCTGCAGGTCTAGGAAAGTTAAGATGAAACAAATTATCAGTCTTGACCCACGCATCCCGATTCTGTTTCTTTAGTAATTCATCTCGCAGACATTTTTGACTTGTATTCACTCTCTGAATTTGTTCGTTCAGCACTTACAGTGTCTAAAATTCATAATCTCTTAACTCTTTATTGCCATTGCTGTTTAAAGAAAAATATAAAATATATATTACATAAAACAAGTGTCTAAACCAAGCCGCTCTCCGGGAGACTGGAACAACAGAAGGGCAGGAATTAACTTTATGAAAATATATTATCTTATTTTCCACAATTTGTTTTGTCTCTATTTTGCAAAGAATCTCTAAGGGAACAGGGGCAAAAGAAAATTGTAAGAAAGTGGACTGGTCGATCCATAGTAAAAATATCTTCCTCAATTAAGCAATCCTTTTTTTTTTAAATTTCATAAAGCCAACTTGACCAAATATAAGAGTCTCAGTTGAAGAATTGCAACCATTAAATCTACTAAAGGTATACAGAAGCTGGTTTAGTAAAAAGATGTCAGGCATAGTATTACAATTAAGGACTATTTTGTTAAATGCTCAGAAACATTTCCTGGCCACCAACTACCCACATGATTTTTTCCCCTCCATGGATTTTTGAGTGCTTATGGCCACATCACAGACACGTCTTTGTCCTTCAGGCTTTCAGGTAGCAAATTTTATCAAAGTAATCAGCAGCTTCCTTATTTTGTCTATTGGGAGGGTTTTCCGCAGCAGAAGTGCTAAACTCTCAGGAAGCCAGAGCAGCATCAATTCATGTTTGGAAGACTATCTTTATAGCAATAAATACATAGCAATTTATTTCTGAAGCATCAAATCCCTCAGAGCAATCTTTACACTTGAAAGTGCAAACAACTCCTAAGCCCCAGCAATTTGAATACGGCATTAAAAATGCTGAATAATCATATTCCATAAGCTTCAATAATGAGATTAATCTCAAGACCTCTTAAACACAAGGGTTTAATGTATTTCAACAGGGATTTTTGTCTATTTCTGAAAGAAGCAAAAGAGCAAAAACAAAAAAGGGGGGGAGGGGCATTTGAAGGCTAATCATGCTTTATTCTGGAAAGATCTTTGCCTTCCAAAGGCAGAAGAACATTCCTGTACCATTATTCATTCTAGGAAATGATACCCTGCCTGACTGTGAAGGCAATGGTGATGCTTGTGCCAGTGGGGTGAGGCTGGGGCTCAGCACTGAGCTGGATCACCACAGCACTGGAGGTAACAGCTCTTGGGCATTTGCCACTTTTACACAGCTCCCGCACACCAGAGTCAAAGCTCTCCCCATTCCCACAGCAAGACCTTTATGGACAAATCAATTCATTAGCTAGTGACAGAAGTTCTTGAATTTATGACATTAATTCGGTCATGCTTGGTTCCTTTTCTAACCCCAAACACCCCACTTTTGAACTAAGCTCAAAAGAAGGAGCCTCCACGGCTGGGCGCTCTGAAAGCACTTGCATGTGTTTTGCAGGTGGCCCAAAGAGAATCACCCATAAGCAGGAGGATGGAAGAGCAGGTGGACATTTAGGCATTAAAGCAACAACCCCCTAACATTTTTACACAAGTCTGATAGACTCGAGGAGAACTTTGATATTAAAATAATAATGAAGCAAATCTTAAGACAGGCAGATAATCTTAAAAGAAATTTCCCTGTGCTTCTCTGATGCAGGTGTGTGCTGTTGCAAAGCACTAATAAGCATTTTCTATTTCACCTGTACGTTGGCAGGTGGCTGCAAAAAACACCTGCAGATATGTAGATCTGTGTCTCACAACCTTGCAGAGCTCTCTGGGATGTGTTATGATGAAGAGTACTCTACAATATTTTTATTATTATAAAAATACACTCAAACTCTACTCTCTGGATATTCACAAAATATTGTCGCTGTATTCCAGATCTTTTAAACAAACTGCCATAATTCCCCCTACAGGGAAATGCTGTTAAATGCCAAGAGGATGCATGCACTCATAAACACCCACTGTCTTTCTCTAATTGAAAAGAAAAATATTAATATAGCACCTCTACCATTAAAAACCTGCACTAAAAACACACACTCTTGTTTCTGGAACAACTTCCAATCTGCCCTGAGCTGCTCTTTGAACAAATCTCTATCACCATGATTTTATTTCAGCACATAAATGGAATCAGTTATGCTTCACTGAGCTCCTTTTTTCTCCTTCTTTTTTTTTTAGATAATGAAACTGTTGCAAATTAATAGGTTGGTTTCAATATCTTATGAATTTTTACTACCTTTAAATGCAGAAGCATATTCTTTGCAGTTTAAATTTGTTTGCACCTAGTATATATCCACTTCCAAAAACTCATATACAAATAGAAACGGCACACTTCTATTCCAAACAGCACTTAAAGTTAATGGTCTTTTGCTACTGCACCCCTTTACAATGTCAAATACTCTCAATCTGATTAACAAGGTGTGCTTTCAGCACGTCACTTGGATGTCCAATATAACTTTCATTCTTATTAAACCTCGCAGCATTTGCTCTTTATTCCAGTTCATTCAAAGTCAACGCAAATGAAAGAAAAAGTTACATTTTAATTCAGATGTGACTTAGGTTTGCTTAGGAATGAGAAGAGATGGTGACCGCCCATCTGTGTTTTACATTCTCCATGGCTACTTAAACATACAAGATTCAATGTCATATATAAAAGCATCCTCATTTGATTTAACAACATAATGATGAAACCTTGTCACAAATGATGTAGAAAAAATGTTGATGAGATTGGGCAAAACACAAAATTGTACAACAATGTGGTGGTTTAACCCTGGCTCGATGCCAGGTGCCCACTACATCTCTTCCATCTCTCCCCTCCTCAAGCGGACAGGGGAAAAAAAATATTATGAGAGGCTCATGGGTTAAAAGATAAGAACAGGGAGACATCAGTCACCAGTTACCATCCTGGGCAAAACAAATCTTACTCAGGGAAATAAGTTTAACGTATAAGTTTAACGTATTAACCATCAAATCCTAACAGGGTAATGAGAAATAAAACCCAATCTTAAAATCACTTTCCCTCTACCCCTCCCTTCTTCCTGAGCTGAACCTCACTCTGAATTCTCTGATGCCTCCTCCCCTCAGCATCACAGGGGGATGAGGATTGGGGATTGTAGTCAGTTCATCATAAAGTCTCTGCCACAGCTTCTGTCCCAGGGGGAGGACCCCTGCTCCAGCATGGGGTCCCTCCCACAGGAGACAGTTCTCCATGAACTCCTCCAAAGTGAGTTCTTCCCACAGGCTGCTGTTCTTCATGAACTCCAGAGTGGGTCCCTTCCATGGGGTGCAGGGGTCATAAGTTCTTCCAGAAAAGCTGCTCTAGCATGTGTTCCTCTCTCCATGAGACCACAGGCCCTGCCAGGAGCCTGCTCCAGCGTAGGCCTCCCACGGGGTCAGAGCCTCCCTTGGGCATCCACCTGCTCTGGTGTGGGCTCCTCCAGAGGCTGCAGGTGGATCCCTGCTCCTCTGTGGGCCTCCCTGGGCTGCAGGGGCACAGCTGCCTCACCATGGCCTTCACCAGGGGCTGCAGGGGAATCTCCTCCACCTCCTGCCCTCCTTCTGCACTGACCTGGGTGTTTGCACGGCTGTTTCTCTCACATCTTCTCACTGTCTGTAAGAAAACCAGAGCTAACTTTGAGCAAAAAGAACCAGGCACTTTCATTCTCCTTTGAAACAACTCTCCCTCAGGGTACAACTCAAGCAAGTGTGGACTCCCAAGAACACCTGTTGGCATCAGCTTCTCTCGCTGGGTACATCCATAGGTTGCATACATACAGGAGTGACTAAGGATAGGCAGAATGCAAAATTATATTGCAATTAATGCAAATCAACTATCACACTAAGATGTAAAGCACTGTTACAATATAAGCTGGAATTCCAGCGTCCCCTGTGAAACAGAAAGAACAAGAAAGCAGGAAAAATCAGCAGGGCCCTACACATCACACGCGATGGTGACACAAGGAGCTGGTAGGTGATTGCTTGCAGCACATCTTGTAAAATTATCTACATAAAGAAAAACATACATGTAAAAGATTCCCTGGTTATTGGAGCATTACAAAAAGCATCAAATTGCTTAAATTGTTCCTTCAAGTGCCTAGCATACCTTTGTGGACCATAAAAATAATTAATAATAATGTCAAGAACAGGTGAAATACTTCTCATTTCTCACTGCCACTAACCTCCTCACTGAACATATTTGGTTTACCAGACAGAAATTCACCATCTAATGACAGAATGACCTACTGTATAAACCACTGGATAAAATAAAGGAGAAAAAAGACTCATGAATGCCTCAAGTCAGAAAATTATTTGTTGTATATATACTGCATTGCCAAAGGTCATCAAGTGCTATAAATCTACATTTCACAGTTCCTTAAAAAAATGTAAATTATATATTTTAACCAGAACCATATAACCTTCACCTTAGAACTGTACAGGATTTGTATCATTTAAGTCACATATTCCAGATATAGTAGGGTGTCTATAAACATTTTGTGTAACCAGGAAAATGTTTCATATGCCTGTTGGTGTCCTACAGTTCCCATGAATCAGAAACCCAAATGATCCTATGCCTTCAAATGTAGTGGCTTATGAAATCCCATTTACCCCACACACCTCACACCTTCCCTTTCATCTATAGCAGCCTCACACCTAACAGTTGCTTCTCTGTGTGAAACACAAAACAAAATAAAAAAATCCTATTTTGCTAGGAGTCAGATGTCAACCTTTGTGGAAAATAAGCATTATCATTAAATTTGCTTGGGGGGTTTTCCTCCATTTTTATTTTAAACTTAGCTACTGAAAAAAGAAGTCCAAACTGTTATTTTGTGTTTTTGAAATCCTGCAAACTGTAACAACTCTAGTGGAACATGGGTTAGAATAGGAGCATTTCATGTTATTTGCTGAAATGTCAGCAATGCATTCTATTGGCACTTGCTGAAAAGTGAAAACATTGCATTGCTTCAATTCCTAGTTACAAGAGTAGGAAACAAGTAAACAGCTGTGTTTACACTCCCATCAATGGAATGTGAAAATCTCATGGATAGCTACCAAAGTCATATACCAGCTATGAATGTCCATCCACAGATTTGCAACTGAGAAAAAAGGGATATAATTTAGTCTCAAATATGGGTCCCATAGCATGAACTTCACTGTTTCAACATCTACCAACAGCTCATAGAGATGCTTACAGGAACGCGGCCTGCTGAGAGATCTCTGAGCTGTCATGTTGAAGCACTGAGGTGATACACAGTTTATTTGAACACTAAAATTTTCATGGCTTTCACTTGAGATTTCTGTTACTAATTTAGTAATGAAAGATCTTTTGTGCCTCATTAGGGTAGAGTAGGTAATTATGAAGTAATAAAAGCATGAAGTCTTGTGTGGGCTACCTTTACACGTGATCAGTAGATCTGCTGCCTCTGAAGATAGCACAAAAAAGGATCCTTGGTGTGTATGTCAGCAGGTAGATGTTCAACTCTTTTCTTTCTCCATAAAGGATGCATTTTAACGTGCCCTACATTAATATGTCTATTTGAAAGCAGCCTGAAGGAACCTGACACTTCCTTAGACAATTGATGTTTAAGGATTAAAGCACATGAAGTATAAAGGTATGCATCTGCATTTTTGGAGATAAACATACAATCATAATGGACTTTATTGACTGAAAATGCAATTATGGGTTCAAATAATTTCAGACAGACATTGTCTATGACTAATCTTTAATAGCTATAAGCCATTTGCTTAGTTATCACTTTGAAAAGACATTCAGATTTGTAATGAATAATGCTAGAAATTATCTGACCTCAGGAAAAACACAGCAGAATATGCAATTAATTATGTGCTTTGCAGCTAAAGACGCTGTAGATGTAACAGAACATATATAATTACATAAGCATGGTCTGAGGGATTGGTTTTATTTTTAACTCCTGAGAAGAGAAGGCTTCAGGGAAAGCTACCTCAGTCTGCCAATAAATATCAAAAGGGTGACCGAGAAAAGAGCTCTCTATTGAAGTGCAGAAGAAAGAGAGGTGATGGGCATGACTTGAAACAGAGGGATCCTACTGGGCATAAGAAAAAATAAAATCACTGTGAGGATAATTAAGCACTGTAACAGGATTCCCAGAGGCTGCAGGTTCCCGTTCTTGGGAGTTTCCAAGACCCATTTGGACAAAGCCTCGAGCAATCTGCTCTCAATTCAGTGCTGCTTCTGCTTTAAGCAGATGGACTCTTGAGACCTTTCCCACCTGGGTGAATATCTGAATATAATTACCCAATGAAGTTAAAGTTTTCAGTTAAGAACTGCAATCTGTTCAAGGGCTGGTCAGTGAATACACTTGCATGAGAAAAGTGCAGGTATGGTTTTTCTCTTGTGCCTTTAGCAAAGGGAAAATAAGACAACGTGTATGTTATTTTCTAATAAAAAGCATTAATGTGGTATAAAGACTGTTTTCCTCCCAAGACTTTAATAATTCCTTAAAGAAACAAGGCAAAGATTTAGATAGATGGCTGAAAAAAGAGACACGCAACAACTGGAATTCAGAATAAAGGTTGGCATTCAGTCCCTGGGAGATTTTGGTCATCACGATCACATTACAGAAATACAGCTGCCAGGAACAACAGTATTCCTATTGTCACATAATGCATTTGAGATCGATATACAAGACCTACTGGAAATAACTGCTTTCCAATGTTATTTATAATAAATATATGTCAAGATCGGAGAGTTAAAGCTAAAGTCATGGCATGGAATAGAAACATTTGTTTGTAGACAACCTGATCTAAACAATACGATACCCAAACCATGCCTGGTTAAATTGAGTTTTTAAAGTTTTCTTTTCTAGCGACAGGATGTTTTCACATTGGACTCAGGTCTGCTTCCATGCAAGTCACTAACAAAAGTTTTGTTGACTTAATGGGAACAGATTGGGCCCTCATTACTGAATCATTTTTCATGAATCTTGACATATGTGGAAAGGAGACACATCTGTTAATCTAAATGTAAGATTCCGGACCTGTTGTCCTGGAGGTCTCCAAGTATCTCAGGCAATGCGGGTGCCATGAAGAAGCAGTTCTGTGCAGCCCACTATTTGTTTGTTTTCTCATCGTTAGCTCTTAAATTCAGGGACACGTACACTGGACAGTAGTTGCTGGAGGTTTGACTCTGATTACAAGGTATGAGCTCACGACATAGTTGGTTAAATATAACATAAAATTATCCTCCAAGTACTAGCAGCCCATGACTACAGTTTTAAACTCCTAGTACTCCTGTGTTAACCCATGTGCTTTTTGGGATAAAATAATGTCAGTGCCTGAAACGGACTGGGACAGAGGACATGTGCTCACCACTTAGTTCATGCACTTAGGTGCTGATGTATTTGCTTGCCCAGTCCTGAAGAGCTGGTTCAAAAACGAGGATAAGATTTTCAGGAAACTACTAGGGAAGATTTATTTCATATTTTTGATGATTTATTGATTTTTTACATTGTACAACTATTCTTATATCTTTCACTGGCTCAGAGAGAGTGAGAAAATTAACCACTTCAGATACTTAGGGCAAAGCACAACTGCTTAGTGATATTTAATTTTTGGCATAATCCATCATGATTTTTTCCTGAATGACCACTTGGTCACCAGGGTCCTAATTACAGCACTGACACAAGAAGCCCCTGTTCACTTCAGTCCTAGCCCCATCAAGTTTGGCATCCATTCCCTGAGAAAAGGAGCTGCAAGCTCACTTCTAGTGTGGGTTTGAACCAGGAATACGTTCAGCTCCTGCAGGACCTTTCTCTGCTTAACTACAGATAGAGTCAGAAAGAACTTAGTCCTGTCCTTTCCACAGTTCCTTCCTTTTCAAACCTCCTGTAATAATAACAGACATTTCCCAGGGTAAGGACATCCCTTAGGAGGCCAGACATTATAAAGAAAAATTAACAGGGTAGCTTCCAAGCCCAATGTAATTTCGAACCAGTATTGATTTAGGAAAATTGTGCAAAACTACTCTTACTGCAAAATCCACTGGTTTTCCTTCTCAATGCTTTTTTTTGAGAAATGAACAGCCCAATTCAGATCCAAATCAGCTCAAATTTAAGTGTCATCACTTCATTTCTTCAAAGTTTTACAGATAATGTTAACAGTGTTCAGTTACATATTGCGGACCTGGATTTGTTCAAAATTGAAAAGGTTATGGACAGTATTGGTTCATACCCACCCCAGAAATACTTTTAATGAAAATATTATCCTTTTTGCTCTTCCCCCTGCCTCAAAATTTTAAAGATTCCTATTCCCATGATGTTATCCTTTTATCTTTCCATAATGGTAATAACATACTTACTGCTTGAGATGGCTTTTGTAGCTCCAGCTGCACTTCAGCATTTAATCAACTATAAAAGCCATTTATTGCTTCATGGACTCAATCTCCAGGAACATTATCACTTAACTATATGATTGCCCAAAGCCACAAAAGGAAAGCTGTCTATATAGTAGATATATGCCCCATTCATCTTTTTGTGTAGTTCCAGTATCCAAGAGCAAATTATGGCTATTTTGTACCACTAGTAATGTACCTTTACAAAATCAGTGAAAGCAAATGCACGTACTGTGCTCACACTAAAACTATTTTAGGGAAAACCACCAGCTGGTAACTTCAGGTCTCAAATTATCAAAAAGATAAAGAAAAAAAAGGAAAGCAACCCGGATGTTTTATAAGGCATAGAAACCAGAATGGTGCTATCCCAGTGCTCACTGCAGAGCCAAAAGTAGGAAATGTTTCTCTCTCATTTGCATTATTTTTTTTTTCAAAACTGAACATCCTGTCCTCTGCCACTGGATTTCCCAGTTACTCAGTGCAGCTTTTCAAGCTGGCATTTGTCTTTGCTATACAGAATAATTTACTATCATCAGCACATTTTACTGTAATTTTCCAGATTATTCATGACCAGGTGAAAAACCCACAAATTCTTTTAAAACCCTACCAAAGAATACCCTCCAATATGAAAACCATATTCCTGTGCTGTTTCCTCAATGTTTTTAGCAAGAGGAAGCATGTTCTCTCTTATCTTATTCTTCTGTAACCTTGTCTACTGTCACTTCAACTTGAGGCAGATCCTCTGTTTCTGTAAAGAACAATTCCAGCATAAAAACATCCTTAGGCTCCTTTCAAATGAAGGAGGCCATAAACAAGCAAAGAACCCCTCACTTAATTACCTCATTAGTCTTATAATCCTTGCATACTGCTCTAAATCCTTCAAAATAAGGCCTCTAGAATACAAAGATGTATCCTGTACCCCTTCCCCACTGAGATCTTCTCTGAGGACCTTGCAAGTTCATTCTCACAGCATATTCCAAACACTGTACACCTCTGCACGAGACAGGCATAGCCTTTGCTCCCCTTCCCTGTGTACTTTGCCTTCTCATGTCTACTGTGAGTCAGAAGCCTTTTATACTAATGAAATAACCTGACTCGTACTAAATAATTAACTACTTGATCCTTTTGGGACCTCTAAGTCTTAATGGAAAAAATTCAGTTCTCTTAAATGTTAAAAAAAGGAAGTTTTCTCTTGAAAAAAACCTTTAGCACACTAAACTGAGTAGTTTGGCTTACCCAAGTCTGATCATATTCCTAATTG